>CABFVX010003636.1:8945-20807 GCA_902151425.1 Timema shepardi | reverse complement strand
TATATATATATATATATATATAAAACATACGAGTATATATAAACAAATGTTACAAACCATTGGGTGTCCTAATGGTCTAGGGGTAAGGTGTCGGACTTCTATGCTTGGGTACGGGGTTCAGTCCTCGATCCCGGCACAGATTTATCTGATTACCAAGCCCTTCCTTCACCTCTAACAAGACATCTTGTGAATGTGAGGAATGCCAGGCCTCCACCATGGTTCGGATTCCACGTTAAACTGTAGGTCCTCCATTTCATCTCACAATCACCTTACCATTACACATTAGCGTAAGTGCGTATAACCCGAACAGGTAGTGAGACGCGATGCTAATAATAATAATAATAATAATAATAATACAAGCCATTAGTGAGCTTTCCCATTCATGAATTGGGCAAATTTCTTATCATTCCGTGAACTGCTCTCTCTTGTTCATTTCACGAACTGGGAGAAAAAAAAAGAGACCCGTTTATGAATTGTGTAGCGCTTGTGCTGCTCAGTTCATAGATTGGCTATTTCATGAACTGGGTATTTCCAATTTATACCCAATTCATGAAATGGATTTGTTTTTAACCCGGTCTGTGAAATGGACAAATGAAGAAAAGGTTTGGTCTTTTAAGTTAATTTAACTTTTAATCGTTTTCAAATGGAATGATTGGTTAAGTTAGGTTGAGTAAGTTTAATATATTTTCTTAAAACTAAATTCAGTTAATCTTATAGTAGATAGTACAATAAGTTTCAGTTCATGAAATGGGCAATAGTTATACGCAATTTTTGCCCAGTTCATTGAATGGTCAGACGGAGAGGAAAATTCACGGAATGAGCAGAAATTTGCCCAATTCATGAAATGGAAAGTTTAACTATTAGGGTGTAAAAATGCACACACACACACACACACACACACACACACACATATATATATATATATATATACATATATATATACCCTGATTTTGGTTGGAAGAACAGTAGAGAAAATTCAAGTTTATTTATTTGCGACCAATATTGATAGTATTTTACTATTTTATTTGTGTTATTTTATAGGTATTGATAATATACATCAAAAGTGACAACTGCAGATAACAAGACTTGAAGTATGAATATATTAAAATTGTTTTAGTAACTTTAGTAACTAACTTCTATTGTTTTTCCAACCAAAATCAACCTATACGTGTGTGTGTGTGCGCGCGCACACGTAATTTAGTGAAAATCTATCAAATACATGTTATGTTGTATACTACCTATATATTTTAAAAAATATTTATACAGGGACTAAAAATTACAGTTATAACTTATAAAATTTCAACCAGGATGTAAGGAGATAATTAAATAAGTAGTAACTTTCTGAAATAATTTCGAACGAGATGTTGGCGCACTATTTTCACACGTCACATGTTATTAGTAAAAAGATCTTACTGGGACATTTAGAACTGTAAGTTGGCAGCCAGTGCGAACGACTGAGTAATAAGGAATGACATCTTGGCTACTCTTGTGAGATTTGAGTCACCCGTGCTATTTTGTAAACACCTTGAAGTGATGGTGGGTAAAGTTGGGTTCGCAGGTCTATTTTGGCTCGGTGCATTCGAATTACGATTCAAGGAGGTTTCACATGAAGTGTCAAGGAGGTCCACCTCCCCCCTCTCCTTCCTCTTACCATGTATCCTATCTAACTGTAGTCCAATTTTAATAATAAGGACCCTATATTATTATTATTATTATTATTATTATTATTATTATTATTATTATTATTATTATTAGCACCGCGTCTTACTATCCGTTCGGGTTATACGCACTTACGCTAATGTGTAATGGTAGGCTGATTGTGAGATGAAATGGAGCACCTACATCTTAACGTGGAATCCGAACCACGGTGGAGGCCTGGCATTCCCCACATTCACAAGTTGTGATTAATACACGTCTTGTCAGAGGTGAAGGAAGGGTTTGGTAATCAGATAAATCTATGCCGGGACCAAGGATTGAACCCCGGACTCCCAGCACAGAAGTCTGACACCTTACCCCTAGACCACCAGGTCACCAAGGACCCTATATGAAAGCTATAAGAACTACCAGATCTACTGTCACGTATTAACTTTAGATCATGTTATCTACATCTGTCTCTTTTGAAATAAATTATCAATACTTATAAAATAACACTAATTATATAGTAATAATATTTAGCACCACGTCTTACTACCCGTTCGGGTTATACACTTTAAGTACTAATTACGCTAATGGATTAGGAATTGGGAAGGTTGAATTAAAGGAAAGGAACCCGCATTTGCGTGGAGGGAGAGTGGAAAACCATTAAGGAAAAACCACCCCCGGTTCACCCGACCGAGATTCGAACCTCAATCTCCCCGTCCTCAGCAGTTGAGCTCAACACGATTAGCGCCTTAGCCAACTACGCCACCGAGACGGGCAATTATATAGTAAAATGTCATTAATAATGGCCGCAAAAAATATGTTTGTATTTTCTAAAAGGCCCTTACTGTTAATATTGGAATGTACCTGAACGGGGTAGCTGAACTCTTACACGAATGGGGTAGAGTTGAAGAAGGTATAATTAGATTAAACGTACCTGCATTCGTGCAGAGACAAAATTAGGAAAGACACATCTATAAATTATATTTGAAGACACTACAGG
Source organism: Timema shepardi (assembly GCA_902151425.1). Classification (NCBI taxonomy): domain Eukaryota; kingdom Metazoa; phylum Arthropoda; class Insecta; order Phasmatodea; family Timematidae; genus Timema; species Timema shepardi. Next base: position 18,166 of record CABFVX010003636.1, on the reverse strand, counting down.
AAAGATTCGAATTCCAACTTATTAGTTAGTATACGGTGTCCTAATGCAGTAAGGACTTATACCACGTGGTCATTGGTGTGGGTACTTGCTAATTAAGGCAATGAGTTTCCATTTTGTCTAATAAAAACGTCAGGTTATCAATAAAATGGTATTAAATTATAATTATGTTCGAAATAAACAAATATACAGAGTTATATATCGTGTAAAACCCTTCCCCGACACAGAATTTGAACAAAATTGTAAAAAAAAATCGAACAATTTTGGACGTTCAAAAATCAGTCAGTAAACTACCCTTAATTTTAGATCTAGATATCACGATTCAGCCTCCAGTTATGACCATAAATTATAGCATCCAAATATAAATTTTGAACAAATTCCATCAAACCGTTTGGGTTCAAGCTCCAGTTACAAACAAAATGGAATAACCTACTTTATGGGGCTTAGGCATCAATCATAATCTCAAGGTAGAAAATAAATATCAATATAATTTCTGTATATGAATATGTAAAAAAAATACAGCTAGCTACTATACAGCTACCGAATATCTTAACCACAAAGAGCCATTTTGCCTTCACTTCGTCCAAGCAAACAATTATATAATTTATACAAATTTTATTTCTTATACAACCAATGGTTCGGTTGATTCAAATTAACGAGTCGACCCCAATCTTATTGTTTTACTGAGGTTATTTCTAGTGATTTTTAAACCAACTTATTATTTCAATACACAACTTACAAACTAACTGAATGGACAAACAACTATTTGATCTGGACGCCAATGGAGCCAATTAACCACAACCCCCGTGATTGTGGTGGATCTGGGGGACGAGGCGCAGGAATTTTGGAGAAGAATTTGGGAGCACAATGTTAAGAGGGTTAGGTTAGAACGTGCGTTAGTTTTTGTAAGAAAATTTTAAAAAAAGTTAAAGGGGACCCAATTACCTTGAGAACGGGATACGTTGTACTAAGTTTTTCACAAACCATCGTTGAAGGTGAGATACTTAGACCTACGTTTTTCAATCGGCGCTTTATTTTCAAAATCCCTCAATAAATGGTTAGCTTTTATCCAACTATGAGAAAAGAAATTAAAAACGCTGGAAACATCAGACAATTGACGAAAGCCGTTATTTGTCGAAATTCAACTTGTCCACTAGCTCCCCCGAGGTTTTTTACAGTTTACGTTTTACTCAACACATTTCCCGGGATTAACAACACACCTGAGAGAACGTTTTCAAAACTAGAACTAGTTAAGAGTCCTCTTAGAAGTTCAATATCACAAGAACGACTCACTCGACCTTAATAAAGGAAATTGTTCCTGAAATTATTATTAGGGCCTAATTAATAGTGATATAAAAAGGCAGAGTTGGAAAATTTTTATTATAACTACTATTAGTAGATAAATATAATTCAAAATATATCAAAAAAATAAATATTTTCATTGTTTAAGAAACCCTAAAAAAACATCTTAAAATTAAACTTTCTGGCTTATCTTTAGGAACCGATACTTATGCGTACCACTATCGATAATTTCCTTTCGATACGATTACAGAATCGATACTTTTCTTCCGATTCGATTTGATTACGCTTGGAGCATCTTTTAGGGATTATTATTATTATTATTATTATTATTAGCACCGCGTCTTACTACCCGTTCGGGTTATACGCACTTACGCTAATGTGTAATGGTAGGGTGATTGTGAGATGAAATGAAGGACCTACAGTTTAACGTGGAATCCGAACCACGGTGGAGGCCTGGCATTCCTCACATTCACAAGATGTCTTGTCAGAGGTGAAGGAAGGGTTTGGTAATCAGATAAATCTTTGCCGGGACCGAGGATTGAACCCCGGCCGCCAGCATAGAAGTCTGACACCTTACCCCTAGACCACCAGGTCACCATCTTTTAGGGAAATGAAAACAATATGTATGTCGTCGTAAGCATTGATAATATTTTTACATCAATATTATTTTATAGGATCAAAAACAGATCACATGACTTGACGTATGGATATTAAATTGTAAGTCTATTAAACTTTTTTCTAGCTGTAAAATATGTCCATTCTTAATAAAATCGGGGTATACTTGTGGACTCCACGCCGCGGCAACTGAAGGGATGCGCAGTGTTGCCACCCCTGCGCGGGAGAGGATCTTTAAATAGCTGAACCAAAATGAAGCAAAGCAAGCAAGCGAGCGAGCACTAACCAGCCAGACATGCGACTCCCTCAGGAAACAGAACCAACAGATCTGCTCGAACCTTACTACTTCCTAGCACGTGTACAAGGGTTATGGGAGGAGGGGGGTAACGGTCGATAAAGTGTGGAGGGACATCAATCAATCGATTATCTCGAATTATACCAACATTTGCCATTAAGATAGAATAGAAGGTAACGAGAGTTGAAGCTGGTATATTTAATCTATTTGACGTTAGCTTATTTTTGCTTACCTATCCCCAACCCCACCCCTCCCCTGTCTTGCGTACATTATATTGGTCGTCTTTTTACTTTATCTCCGACAGCTCATTAAAAAAATTTAACTCGGATTTGGATAAATGTCGACGTTTCGTGACCCTCTGAAACCACAAAAGTTGTTTTCGCAATGCCGTCTGTCAAAATATATTTGTACGCATAAGAAAAGTTGCATTATGTTAAGGGCTGCATTTAGAAATTAATAAAATAAGGCTTTTTAAGATTATTTTAAATACAATAATGCCGTCAAATGCCCGATATTATTGTGTTCACATACGTAAATCTACATGATATGCTTAAAATTAAAAACATTCCAAAACAAACATTTGTTTATAACAAGAGGTTGCATAATGTAGTGTGTTCATAAATAAGTAAACATCCAAGGTATAAAATAAAAAATAAACATAACTAAAGCATAAATTCTTTATTGTTAGTATATATATATATATATATATAGTTTCTTCACCTCGATACAAAATTATTGTAGTTATCATTTTTCTGTAAAACTACGATGTTTCTCTTCATTCGATCTTTTTGTATTCACACTGGTAATAGACTTAGACTTTTTTTTTACATCCATTACTGTTTCCAGCCTGTGACCTGGGTCACTTTTTTATTCAATCCATATATTTTCCACTGTCGGCTTGCTAGGCCTGTCGTAGCTGCATGTGACTTTCTTAGGACTAGGACAGGCACAGCATCCAGTCCCCAGCTGTTAATTCATCACTGTGAAAAGGTAAATACACATTTCACCAATGATAAATGTTTCGGCCATGCCAGTAATTGAACTCGGGACCCTAACTCAGTAGACATACACGCTACCGACTGAACTAAGGTGTTGGATTATCATATAAATTGGTTTAACTAAAAACAAATAAAACACAAAACTCACTTACTACAATTTCTCCTCATAGATGATGATCGTATCAAAAGTATAAATCGATGTAGTGATAACTTGCATCCACAATATAATAATAATTATTATTATTATTATTATTATTATTATTATTATCATCATTATTATTATCCCCACGTCTTACTACCCGTTCGGGTTACACGCACTTACGCTAATGTGTAATGGTTGGGTGATTGTGAGATGAAATGAAGGACCTACAGTTTAACGTGGAATCCGAACCACGGTGGAGGCCTGGCATTATGCACAATATTGATTACGTAAGATGCGACTGTGGTAATGACAACATATCATTAGGTGGTAATATGGTGGTAGATTATGCGGCCAATAGCAGATGCAGGCTTGTATTTCATATGTTTTTATAAACAATATTTGTTACAGAGCCGCTATTAGACTACTTGTCGCGGCGGCTTTGTCTGTATAGGGAGATAAGGCCGCAGCCACAAAAGGACACAGAATTTTCATTACAATAACATCCTGTAGGTAGGATTCCTCAATAGTTTGTCCAAGCTGTAAACGTCTCTGAATGAAGTGTCACACGTGCAGTGGCTGTGGAAAGTATATCAGTCTAAAATTCCAGTGACGGATATTTATTTTATATTCTAATTTTTTTTTTTCCAAGGGTTAGATGATGGGCCTCAGATCTTATGTTGACGAATCGTGTGTTTAACATACCTGGGTTAGACAATTGTTTTAGGAAATCCCCCCACGTTAGTTTGAAGAAGGGGATGGGAAAAATAACCCCCTAGAACAGTGGTTCTCAAACTGGGTTCCACGGTACCCTAAGTTTCCGCGAACAGGTATCAGGGGTGCTTGAGACGATAAAGGACCGGCTACACGAGCCGCACCGAACCGGCGTGGACGAATCGTCGAGATAATATTGCTCGGTGCGGACTGTGTAGCCACCTACCACCGGAAATAAATGTTCCTGAGCTTCCGAACTTTGTCTTCATGCTAACCACTGAGAACTGTAGGGATGGGCGAAACAGTGATTTTACGATATCGATGATCACGGTGACCCTGATTTTAAAAGAGCAGTGATTTATTCCAGTGATTAGCAGTCACTGTGTCAGCACTTGTAAAACCAGGCGTTTCTTTCACGGCCGTTGCACGTGAGACGCTGTAGTCATTGTTTCCAACATTACGTACAAGATAAATAATATGATATACAACAACTTATTGAACAACAAACATTCTTTTTTGTTGATGAGGTGGAGAAAAGGCCTGCCATATGGGACATGGAATGTGAGGAATATTCCAACAAAATAAAATAAAAACTAGCTTGGACGGAATTAGTGGAACTATTCGCCGACGCGACGCCGGGATTCATTGTGGAAAAAAAATATTATAATAATATTTAGCACCGCGTCTTACTACCAGTTCGGGTTATACGCTTTAAATACTAATTACTCTAATGGATTAGGAATTGGGAAGGTTGAATTAGAGGAAGTTAACCCGTATTTGCGTGGAGGGAGAGTGGAAAACCATTTAGGACCCCCCTCTCAGTTCACCCGACCGAGATTCGAACCTTGATCTCCCCGTCCTCAGCAGTCGAGCTCAACACGACAAGCGCGTTAGCCAACTACNTAGGTGTACTGAGGGTGATTTTCCTTAAATGTTTTCTCACTCTGCCTCCACACAAATGCAGGTGCACTCAATCTAAATCCAACCTTCCTAATCTCTAACACATCATTTTAATTAGTACATAAGAATATAAGCAGAAAGGATAGAAAGATGCGGTGATAAAAAAAAGTTATTTATATATAACTAGACCCTTGCCCCACCCCCTCCCCGCGCATTATTTTCAAAATAAAATATAGCCTATGTTACTTGCTGATAATGTAGCTTTATATTGGTGAAAGAGTTTTTTTAATCGGTCCAGTAGTTTTTGAGTTTATCCATTACAAACAAAAAAAACAAAAAATCAAATCTTTCCTCTTTACAATATAAAGTGTAGAAGGACAGTATACACGCGTCTATCCGGCCCTCTGTACTACTATCCGTACTGTAAATGTCAAGGTTTTGGTTTTGTAAATACTAACGATGTTTTATTTAACTTTCCTTTTATATTCCGCACAGATTACGCGACGCCTGAACAGCTACCAATTTCCGCGTGGATCAAACCGCGCGGACGAATCCACCCCGTCTGAAAGAGATCTAAAGGACTCTTATGAAAATCTGGCTGTATCTGTGCTTTGTTTGTCTGTTACCCTTGTAAAGAGGTAGGTGAATGGTATCGAGATGTCTGACGGATGACATTAAGCAAACAACAATGGCTGGCACAACAGAGCCTTGTATCTCTATCAGACAGGCTCTTGTTCCCACCCGCTCTCCTCTCCCCCTATCTTACCTGACTTGTACTAAGGGGGGGGCGTGGTCGCACGACTCTCAAAAGAACTCGCCCTTCATTAACGAAACTACAACCTGATACAAAACTTTGACTCTCGTTCTTCGAGAATACAATCTCGGATCAGTGACATACACAACACAACCATATAATTTACTTTGGGTGGACATATAGGTATCTGATGGTATTTTTATATGTATGTATAGTAAATATATAATATAGCATGTATGACATATGGATATGTGGGTTTGTATTTTTTTTCTCTGCTATATTTAGTTTTGATTTATATATATAAATGTAACCAATAACATAAAGATTTATGTGTTTAAGAGCGTGCATACATGCCAATCAACTCTGGGTTACATTCGGCTAGTAATCATAAATTTGCACCAACACTATTACACGTGGATAATTTCTGATTAAACATTAATAAAGATAAAAGAGCTGGAGTCCCTAATACTGAACATTGTTGAAATATTAAATGATACTTGTATTAAAAAATTGCACTGAAAAGGCTGTTTTTGATCATTTTTAAATGACCTCACAGATAATCACTGAGCACAAATCTTCATTCTGTCATTATAGGGATATGCTGTAGTTATTAACAAGAAACTTTGTCGCTTTGTACCCCATCGTCACCGCGGAAAATTTCGAGTAATCTTTCGAAAACGAATGCACTGCACACATTTCTAACATATCTGGGTATTTTATTTTCCCTTTTACTCCCATATCTCGCGCGAGCCGGGAGCTGAGTTGGGCCTGCTATTATGAGCGCTCTTAATATTTAAATAAGTTTTATGTAGACGTATTATATTGTTCATTCACGGGAGGAGTTTACCTGGGAAAGGTCTTTTTTCTTACCAATATCCTACTATATAATAGATTTCTGGTAGGGAAAAAAGTCCTTTCCCAGGTAAACTCCTCCCGTGAATGAACTTTATTTAAGTTTATAATTAATGTACATGGAAGTATATATATACGTTATATAACTATTTGTTATTATGGTAATTGCCTTAATTTCGCCGAAAAAACTCAGTGGCATTAACCCCAACCGAGTGGACGCCATCTGATGGCAAAGATAGTGCCAATTTATCCGGAAATAGGGTGTCATATGGTCAGCACAATGAGCCCTCCAGTTGTTAATCTCAGTTATCTATACCATAGCTGCTACATTTTCATTAAATTTCACCCGAATAAAGATATTGCTTGTATTATTAAACCGAAATGCAGCACCCCCAAATTATTTAATCTATAACTACGAGATATCCCTCAAAAAGGTGTAGCGAACAATTAAAATTTAATACTGTATATTTCTAGAAATGTTTCAACAAAATACGTAAATTTAAAAGGATAATTCAAGACCATTTTAAACCCACCTCGGTGGCCGCGTGGTCTAACGCGCTACTCTCGCAGTAGATTAGACTGTCGACGATGTGGAGATCGAGGTTCGAATCTCGGTCGAGTGGCTTATACAAAATGTCTTTCCGGCCTCCCTCTACACAAATGCGGGTGCAATTCATATAAGTATAGCCTTCTTAATCCCTATAACCATTAGTGTAATTAGTACCTAAGCGTATAGCCCGAACGGGTAGTAAGACAAGGGGCAAAAAAAAGAGACAACTTGAGAGATTACTAGAACACAATTAACAACTATTTTCTCTCTTTCTCCAAGTACATATTTTGTATTCCAGCAACCCGCCTCGGTGGCGTAGTTGTCTAACGCGCTTGTCGTGTTGAGCTCGACTGCTGAGGACGGGGAGATCGAGGTTAGAATATCAGTCGGGTGAACTGGGGGTGGTTTTTCCTAAATGGTTTTCCACTCTCCCTCCACGCAAATGCGGGTTCACTTCCTCTAATTTCCTAATCCATTAGAGTAATTGGTAGTTAAAGCGTATAACCCGAACGGGTAGTAAGACGCGGTGTTAAATAATAATAATATTAATAATAATAATGTATTCCAGCTGCCCTCTAGAGAGAGAAATGGTCGTGTGTGGGGTGCGGGGGTGCGTCATGTCATGTAATCGTTCTACTCCTCGCATGTACATGGAAATGAGACATTCTGTGGTCGAGAGTGAGTCATCTTTGATTAGGACCATGGGCGCTCCTTCGCGAAGAACAGGTAAAGAAGAAATCTTCTTTAAAAGAAAAGAAAAAAAAAAGTGGGAGTGAAGCAAACAACCGCCGGATGTCGACTGAAGATGGTCATGAAGGGTTGGCAGTTGGCAACAATGCGGCGGGTATGGGCATAAAACATCTTATTATACAAGGGTGGAGTGCACCGAATATCTCTCTCTCAAACACACACACACACACATGGTAGCCTCTTCCCACGTTCTTCGCGAACAACAAGGGTATATCTCCAAAATACGATAGTGACCTAATGGTCTAGGGGTAAAGTGTTCAATCCTCGGTCCCGGCACAAATTTATCTGATTACCAAACCCTTCCTTCACCTCTGACAAGACGTGTATTAATCACAACTTGTGAATGTGTGGAATGCCAGGCCTCCACCGTGGTTCGGATCCCACGTTAAACTGTAGGTCCTCCAGTTAATCTCACAATCATCCTACCATTACACATTAGCGTAAGTGCGTATAACCCGAACGGGTAGTAAGACGCGGTGTTAATAATAATAATAATAATAATCCAACATACATAATCACAGGAGGAGAATTTAAAAGTACGATTCAGCTAGAAAGCACTTTAAAAAACAAAAACAAATAGTATATATTTTTGTTGTCAACATTGGAAACATCTTACTATATTACTATTGTTATTTTAAAGATATTGATAATATCCATCAAAAGTGACAATTCCAAATTACATATCTTGATGTATTAATATATCAAAACTGTTTGAGTAACTATAATAACTGTCAAAAATGCCATTAGTGTCAAATATACGGAGGGCCAGGACAGGGCAGTAAGAAGCGGTGCACAAAGATATAGTCCAATTTCCATAGGAAGGTGTTCATATACAGTTCCATGTATTCATACGTGAAGTCAATGTTATTTGCCACTGTTACTTTTGATAGATATTATCAATACCTATAAAATAACACTAATAAGTCTATAGTAAAGCGTTATCAATTTTGGCAAAAAAGTTATTATTTTTTAAAGGTCCTTTCTGGTGAAAACTAGATTATATTAAATGATAGACCTATACTTATTCACGGTAGGAGTTTACCTCTGAAAGGTCTTTTTTCCTACCAATATCCTACTATATAATAGATTTCTGGTAGGGAAAAAGGCCTTTCAGAGGTAAACTCCTACCGTGAACGAACTTTTCCTAGGCCTTCAACAAGATCGTTGAAGAATAATTGAACTTCTGTTGGTATCAAATCCCTCTTTGAAGCACTCTTTGCCGATCTTCGGGGTGGGCGTGTCAACGATTCAGTTTCTGGACAGCAAAAAAAAAGTGGCATCCCCCCCTCCCAGCCCCAGAAGCCCGCACTGTCACGTGTGCGAAAGCAGGAAATATATATATATATATATATATA
>CABFVX010003635.1:58215-77941 GCA_902151425.1 Timema shepardi | reverse complement strand
GGGGTGGATATAAACATAAAAATAGCTACTAAGTGTCGTAGAAAATCTAAATTTGAAAGGCAGGTAGAAGGACAGCCCCAGATTAACAAATATGTCTTAAATTTTTTAATTTGACCACCATGGGAAAGGGGGAGGGAGGGGAGGTAGAGGATGGGTGGTTGAAAGCTTTCAAAATTCTCCTATGTATTTTTGAACCAGCAGACATAGAGCCTTGCAATTTAGATCTGAGGTGGTAGAAAGGGGTGAGATCTTAAGAGGGCTTTTAAATTATTTTTTCCCCCTAAAAGGGCGGAGAGGAACAGAAAGGAGTGGGACTCAATGACTCATTTATTTCCCTTATCCCTGGCCCTAGAAACTTGAAATTTTGCTTGCAGTAAGGTAACAATATTTCCTTATATAACCAACTAATTATAAAAATAAGAAATTTTAAAATGGGGCCCAAGGAAATGGAAAGGTATATACGAGTAATTATAATTTTGTAGATGAGGCAGAAAATTAAAATTTGGCATACACTTCAAATAATAATAATAAAAGTCTGCCACCTTAAAGTTTTTATGGGATTCCAGTAAATAGGAGGGTATAGTCTTAAAATGGCAATTAAGTGTGGTATAAAATATAAATTTGTCAGACAAGTAGAAGCATATCTTAAGATAACCAAATAAATCTTAAAAGTTAAGCTTAGAAGTCGCTGGACATATGAAGGAAGGTGATGGGAGTTAAGGTATTTAAAATTTTCAAAATTAACGAAAACAACACTGAAATTTCAAGGAATGAAAAAGACTACTTAAAATAACCAGAAGATTCTCAAAATTTTAAATGAAGCCCTGGGAAATAATGGCGGGGGGTGGAATATAAGAAGAAAAAAATCTTTAGCTAGGGTAGAAAATTTAAATTTGCAAATTCAGGTAAAGGGACTCCTCTAGGCAACTAAAAAAAATGTAAAAGCTCTAAGAGCGGACCAGAGAAATGATGGGAAGGGGGGTGGGGGGGTAGGGTTACTAATCTTCAAAACTGGTATAAATTATTACTTCACTTTTTGGGATAGAATTGAAATCTGGCAAGTAGTCTTATGGACGATTAAGGTCTATTTTAAAATTGAACTACGCAAGATAAAGGTTTTGGGTTGGTAAATTAAGGGAAAAAAACTTTTTTGGTAGATTTCGAAATTTGCGAAACTAAAAGAATAAACTACTTATCAGTGGGGTATAAAATTAAAATTTGTCAGGCAGGTGCAAGGACTACTTCAAAATGCAATGAAGGTTTGAACATTCTTAAATTTCAAGATAAAAGTCCAAAAATGGGAAAGGTGCTCCTTTCAAAGTTTCCTAAAATATAAAACACTTTTTGGTATAGTAGATAGTCGAAACTTTGTATTAAAATGTAATGCAAAATCTAAATAACCAGATGAGTTGGGAAATTTAAAATTAAAATTGTGTTAGAGGAAAAGTTCATGGCTGTACATTTTCAAATCTAAATTTATTAACCCCTTATCGTCTAAATAAAAAATTGAAATCTGGCAATTTGGGAACGGAACCACCCCAAAAGCAAAACATTTTGAAATTAAAAATGGGTAGGATGTTGATAAAATGGGTATTGAGAATAAATTTTAAAAACTTGTGTGTGTATATATATATATATATATATATATATATATAACACCATCCTCTGATAGGGAAGAAAATAAAAAATTCGCAGTTTGCTTGAAGATTATAAATGTTTTATTTAAATTTTTAAATCAAAAGCAAAAGCTATGATGAAGGAGAGCTAGGAATTTAAAATCAAATAGAAAAAAAATCTTTCTAATTGTGTTAAAAAATATAAATAATTTCAAGCAGTTAAGACAAAAATAAAAAATATTGAATATGTACAACTTCAAAATTGGGTTAAAAAATGGGGAAATAACCATTTAATAAACTATAAGAAAAAAATTTCTCAGTGTGTAACGGATAATCGAATGATATATAAATAAATGGAATTTCAAAGTGGGAAACCGAGTAATGTAAAAGCTCAAAATTGAAACTATATTTAGAGTTGTTGAAAATTAAAATTTTGCAAACACGTATAAAACATATCAGATAACCAAAAAAGTCCTAAATTTCAAAATTAAAAATTGGAAACAGAAAAGTGTTGGGTGTACGGGGTGGAGTAGCTTTAAATTTATCCAAAGCTATTAGAAAATCTAGCTTTCAGTTTGAAATAAAATATAAATTCATCAAATTGTTAAAAAGATAATCAAAATAACAAAAAACAACTGAAAATTGTTGAATTTAACACTAAGGGTACAGTAAATGTATGAAAGGTGGGGGAGGAGGGAGGAGTGGCCTCTGAATGCTAAAACAATAGAAAAAACTATAGATCTTAGGCAAACATTGCCTATGCTGGCGAGCGGGGTTCAATCCTCGGTCCCGGCAAAGATTTATCTGATTACCAAACCCTTCCTTCACCTCTGACAAGACATCTTGGGAATGTGGGGAATGCCAGGCCTCCACCGTGGTTCGGATTAGACGTTAAACTGTAGGTCCTTCATTTCATCTCACAATCACCCTACCATTACACATTAGCGTAAGTGCGTACAACCCGAACGGTTAGTAAGACGCGGTAATAATAATAATAATAATAATAGTAATAATTTATTTTAATTTATTGATTACATTAATTGTCTTGGAATTGCCATTGTTAGTTTCAGATTGTTCAGGGAGGAACACTAAAACGATTGGTCGCTGGATATTGACCGTTCTAGCTTGATATAGTTTTGATGAGTCTTACCCGCTTATCTGTACGAATAATGGGTCACACAGCTAGTTGGTAATGGTATAATATTACTTGACGTATTAATACGTAAAAATAGATCTAGTAGCTTTTATAAATGCCAGATGAAGCCATTCTTATGAAAACTAAGTTTAAGTTGGATTATGGCTAGAAGAACAGCGTTAATTATTTTTACAAAACTGTCTTTTTATATTCATACGCCAATAAGTGTAATCGGCAGACTTTTTATACGTTTTATCAAATCCTACATTGAATTTGGGGAAGTTGTTAATCATTGAATGAAAATCCATCTAGGTACACACTGTCGGAATTCAAATCACAAAATCCCTTGTAAATGGAAAACTAGACAAGTCAAGAACTTAAGAGAAACTTTGGTTTTGGTTCCAGTGTATTCAAAGTCCAGGGAGTCGAACCGAAATATTTTTGAGTTCTGACTAAAGTTCCTATCAGAGAAAAGTAAATTTCCCTGTTCTTTTCGTATCTTAATTAGGTTTCAGTTCTGGTTTTAGATGTTTCAATTTTTCATCTAATAGGTAAACAAACTGTTATAAAAAGTGAGGCCATATCTGATTTGATTTTGGTACGGATTTCATGAAACAGTTGAGCCGATACTTCTTTAAAGATTTATCTGTGGAGCATGAACCATACATTGCAATCAAGAAACAGCTTCATGTGAAGAGGGGCTATTATTAAACACTTCAACTATATCATGCAAATATTGACGTTTTAGGAATAGTTTGATGCATTTGATCTTTCCTTTCTTGATATTGCAGAGATCGTATGCATCCATTAAAGGCGTGTTAGAAAAAATGGGGTGTGGCTGTGTCATGGACACGGCCGTGTGTTGTATGTGAATACTACTTTAAACTAATGTTTGACATACAATCGATAGATTTTGACGACAGCTGACGATTAAAACTTAAACTAACATCGTAGCTTCTCTGAGTCAAAAGTTATACTAATTGCAAATCTCGATACGTAGCAAAATAACCTCAAAATGGCGGCGATTCCCCCTCCACCGCACGCGATGCGTCACTGTTCTCACGTATCGTAATGCATTCTTTGATCCTTTAGCTATCCAGTGGTATAATTTAATTTTGGATGTAGAGGATAGATTCGAAACTACAACGCCAAACTGTATTACCCGATTTTGTTATCATTAGGTTTTTTGGATTGCCCCCGTATGGTAGCAAATTTAAAGACGTATTCACGTCAATAATACTATTCGCATGATCCAATGATTTTATATGGTGTTATGAATGCACTCTCGTATCAGTTTTTCCTTTGCCTGGTGCAACAAAGAAAATTTCATTTTATGGTGGAGCCAGTGCGAGTAATAAAACCAGATGGTCAACGTCCTCACCTATAACTTGATGGCTTCGTTTTCATCCAAAGTAGATGTTTTGATTGCGGTGCTAACTATGAGAGAGTCTGCGTCGTCGGCGCTTTTCCGAAATCCCAAATCATTGTTCTTCAGCTTGGCCGATAGCATACTAATAAATCTACTCTTATTTTTGTCATTTGTTAGGAATTGATCTTATTGAACGGTAACATACATATTTCTCTCAAAATATATGTCCACAGATTTTTTAACAGTAGATCATCCATTTTTCTCTGTTTTTTTATATTGTTAGTCGTAATAGAATGGTCATCTAAAACTACTGCGCAGTTTTTACCATAATGTTTATTGATATAATTTATATAGCCCGTGCAAACAGGTGAGAAAGTTGAATGTGTCCCTCACGTGACTCGGTGTAGGACGAAACCCCCCCCCCCATAAATATTAAGGCAATCTTCTAAATTTATATGCTTGTCGGATACTGTAAAAATGTCGTACAATAAAGATTTATTTGTCTTTCGCGTTTCAGCTTCGTTGAAGAGAGATAGTGGAAATCGAGCTAACTGGTATTCCAAATGAGTTGCTAAGTATTCATTTTTTATACATAATTTCATACTCTTAACATTTGATAGAAACTAATTTTTTCCATAAAATCATTATTTCACGAGATATTTGCAAAAAACTATGAAACTTTAACTATTTTCCAAAATGGCAGTGATTGTCTTGATATCTAGTACCAATTTACTCGTAGCAAAATATAGTCATGAAAAAAATTATTAATACAGCCTTTTTTGTTTATAGTTTAATACTCTTTTATTTTGATAGTAACTATGTTTTCCATAAAATCAATAGTTCACGAAATATTCGTTAAAAACTATAAGACTTTAAGTATTTTCAAAGATGGTGGCGTTGGCTCACTTCTGATCGTTCAGGACTTTTAATATGTTCGAAAATACTCCTAATAAACATCTCTGCCAAATTTCAATCTTTCGTTTTTTTTAATTTTTACTTTTTGAGTGGACTACTATTTAAAATTCCATCCTACCTGCCTACGTACTTCTCTGTCTGCAAAGCTACATAAATGCTAAAATTTAGAAAGAAGAGGATTATTCTGCAATAAATAAAATAAAGTAATACCAAGTAATGCCTTAAAAAAAAAGAAGCAAATTGAATATAAATATTCAGAGCTTTTCAAAGGCATTTAACAGGACATAAATACACAATGATGCATACAAGCTAAACGGCTTAAATTTTACGGTACGTTTGCATTTCTACAAATCGACTTATCAATTTTAGTTATAACAGTTTTATTTTGTCCCGATTTAACGGGTTATTAACTTTAACTGGTATCCAATATTTGATGGGGTTGAATGGTTTAAAAAATAATATTAGATCCTTCTCTTAATCTACCTCTTCTAAAAACAATAACACTCCCACAAGATAAGAAACATGAATTAGTGTGGACATTATGGCCTAATAATATTATATTGTAAAATATTTCAATCCCAGCCAGGTGCTGGGGTGAAGGGGGAAAAATTTCAATATTTCAAAACGGCGTGACTCGATATGCAGCACGCACAACGACCATGTTACGGGTGGTATGCGATAACGAACCTGAGTTTGAGTGGTATTGTAGTGTTAGTGTCGTTTTATCGTCTGCTTTTGACGGAGATGTGTCGAATAGTATCTTTCTACAATCATCATTTGGCAACAGAAAAATTAGGCTTAGATTTAATTAATTATCTTTTTCACTTTCTATCGACTCCTCAGACCCTCAGTATTGTGATCGGTAAAAAAAAATCCAACTTGAGATTTTGGAAAAAAGGTAACGTTTTATGACATCGCGAAACCGAAAAAGTGGTTTTCGAAATGCCGTCGGTATCTCTCGACCGAAATCCAAAACCAATTTATCATTCTGGCTAAAACTAGGTATCTAAGATTTTCATAAGGTTCTCTCAAGGAGCTTTATGAATTAATATCCAACCCAATCAAATTTCTCGAAATACGCTTAAACTATTTTGGTTAAATTTTATATCTAAGTACAGTTTAACATTACAAACAAAAGGGATATTCTCATTTTCCCATGACCATGAATATGAGAGTACTTTACATGAGCAGACATTTCCAATTTTTATCAATCTCTATAACTATATGAGATACGAAATAACTTATCATTGTAAAATTGTAGTATTAGTAAATATAAAATATAGTATTTGAATTATATTTTTACCACACTAATAGTCAATGAGCTATTAGCATATATTTTCAAGTATTTGATAATGAAATTGATTGCTATGCTTTTTGGTGGATATAGAGATATTCCTCTTTTCTCAATGTTTCTTTCAAAATGTATAATAGTTCATTTATACTCTTTGGTGGAGTGATTCTTTAACTATGAATATTATTTTGCTGTACAAATATTACGAGTTTTTAGTAAATAATTACATTTCTAGATAAAAGAGAAATATGGCACATCATACAACATATTTTATTTTAAAATAAGGTTTTAATTTTGTTGCATTAAAAAAAAGGTATCTCACACCACTGAACACGTGCATCAAACGTAAAACTCATCTAAACTTATCTGCTGGTGATGGGGTGGTCGGGGTTTGAATCTCGGCCTGGGATATTGAGGTTCCCCACTCTGACTCTGCGCAAATGTGGGTATATTTCCTTCAAGTCCTTCCTGTATCATCCTTACCCCTGCCCCATACCAGCGTAATAAAATGCGTCAGGATAGTAATAGTAATAATAATAATATTTAGCACCGCGTCTTACTACCCGTTCGGGTTATACGCTTTAAGTACTAATTACACTAATGGATTAGGAATGGGGAAGGTTTTTAATCAGAGGAAGTAAACCCGCATTTGCGTGGAGGGCGAGTGGAAAATCATTTCGGAAAAAACAACCCCAGTTCACCCGACCGAGATTCGAACCTCGATCTCCCCATCCTCAGCAGTAGAGCTCAACACGACAAGCGCCTTAGCCAACTACGCCACCGAGGCGGGTATCAGGATACTAAGATGCCATATAAAAGATAAAAGAAGATACAATGAGTTCATTTGCATCAATTTCCCATTCGAGCTGTATTACTTACCATGGAGGGGAAACGGGCTCTTTAAGATAACATTTAAATTATATAGGTAATATAGCTTGAACCAAACGTGGCATCTTAATGTGGTTTACTATATTCTACTTTAGAAAACAGAGGAATTAAAACCCATTTAACAGTTCTACAATACTTTTGGAAAATACAAGAAAGTTACGAAACAATTATCATAAAATGAAAAAAAACAACAAGATACTGAAGCCGATTTCGATACTTCCCAACGAATAATAAAACATATTAATCACAATTTGTGAATGTGGGGGAATGTCAAGCCTCCAACGTGGTTCGGATTCCACGTTAAACTGTAGGTCCTCCATATCATCTCACAATCACTCCTACCATCACACATTAGCGTAAGTGCGTATAACCCGAACGGGTAGTAAGACGCGGTGCTAATAATAGTAATAATAATAATAATAATAATAAAACATGCACTTTGATCAATTTCATGGTTCAAGCGTAATAGTGTATTTCAGATACCGGTTAATCGGCTGTGTGTGAGATGGTCTCTTATGATCCGGTTTCCTACGGCTTTCCCGTAAGGTTCAAACTTTAACGCATTCCACCCCCTCGCCTTTTTTCACGGCTCTTAATATACCTCCCGACCCTTTCTCTCCCCAAACCACGCATGGCCCATAGCCACGAGACCGCAGTCCGGAACGAGCTCGTGGGCGCTCTCTTCTCTCGCTAATGGGCGTCGCTCTTCGCTTGTTACCAAATATTGAAAACAAAACTGCTTTAATGAAGTCATAAATTAGGTGGCTCGGTGCTTTATGACTTTCACGGTGTCAGAGCACCGCGTAGGAGGGAAGAGTAGAGAGATACTCCTATGTACTCGTACGACTTCCGCGCTAATGTTGGCAACAGCTAATGAAAATCAACCACCCCCACGACGACAAGCTTTTGCACTCCTCTGTGTGTTCTTATCTTGTTTTTGTGCGTTGCATGGTGTAAGGTTTCGTCCCATAGCTGAAGGTAAAATATGGGATGTAAAAAAAAACTTAATGCTTTTCCCTTTTTTGTTTTGCTAAACATGTTTCCAGATTATGCCTTGCAACATTAAATATTCTATGTGGGCTACAATCTTATTATTTTTTTATTTTTTTATTTAGCACCGCGTCTTACTACCCGTTCGGTTTGTACGCTCTAAGTACTAATTACTCTAATGGATTAGGAATTGGGAAGGTTGAATTAGAGGAAGTAAACCCGCATTTATGTGGAGGGAGAGTGGAGAACCATTTTAGGAAAAACCACCCCCAGTTCACCCGAGCGAGATTCGAACCTCGATCTCCCCGTCCTCAGGAGTCAAGCTCAACACGAAAAGCGCGTTAGCCAACTACGCCACCGAGGCGGGTTACAATCTTATTGACATGTTTGAACACGTTCTATCTGGCAATTTTTCTTAGCACCGCGTCTTACCACCTGTTCAGGTTATACGCCTATAAACTAATTACTCTAATGGGTTAGGCACCAGGAAGGCTTTATTTAGAGGAAATGCCCCTGTATTTGTGTGGATGTAGAGTGGAAAATCATTTATGAAAACCACCCTCATTGCACCCAACTGGGATTGAACCCTGATCTCCCTGTATTCATCAGTCTATTCCAACAAGAGATTAGCGCGTTAGATCACGAGGCCAGCGAGGCGGGTCATGTGATAAATCATGTATGGCGTTATAATTCTTCCTTAAAATTGAAACATATATTTTCATTGAGTCTTACTATCTGTACAGACTATCCGCACATTCATACTAATGAGCTAATAATGAGGAAGATATAATTGAGAGGAAATGTACCCGCGTTGCGTGGAGGCAAAGTGGGAAACCACTCATATAAAACCACTTCAGTACACCTGACCAGGATTTAAACCCTGATCTCCTCACTGATAGTCTAGTCAATCAAGTCTATTGCAATAGTAACGCCTGACCAGTGTTTCCCAAACGGTGATACGCGTACCCTCAGGTGCACATGAAATATTTCAGAGTGTACGCGGCGTACCACTGGGTTTTATAAATCGTACCAGATTTTATATTCAGGTCTGTTGAATAAATTAATGCCCCCCCCCTTTTTTTTACAAAGAGCTAATATGGGCACGTTAGTTAGTAAGACCATGGCCCCTAATGAGGTTCGTGACTGGAGAAATGTTGGGATACACATTTAACTATAACCAATTATAATGAAGTAGGATACATAGAATAATAATAATATTTAGCACCACGTCTTACTACCCGTTCGGGTTATCGCTTTAAGTACTAATTACTATGATGGGTTAGAAATTTTGGAGGTTAAATTAGAGAAAGTGAACCCACATTTGCGTGGAGGGAGAGTGGAAAACCATTTAGGAAAAACCACTCCCAGTTCGCCCGACCGAGATTCGAACCTCGATCTCCCCGTCCTCGGCGGTCGAGCTCAACACGACAAGCGCGTTAGCCAACTACGCCACCGAGGCGGGTTGATACATAGAGATTTAATTTTTAAAAAAAACGCTCATTAATCATTATAATACACATTTTTATTGCTGTATTTGCAGCAAACATGTTGATTAGAGTTTATGATATCTTTCTTGTGAGGATTTGTTGGGTGATCTCTCCCCCTTAAATGCGGCACTACTGTATTGTACATATCTCACAGGAGAACATTCCGTTACCCGCATCGTTGAAAAAGGTGAGCTAAAGCTTAAACTTTGTATAGTCTGGTTTGCTGGTAGCAGGGAGGTCGGGATATTAATCCCGGTCTGGTGTACTGAAGATTTACCACCTTAAATAGATTTTCCCTCTTCCTCCATGCAAACGTTGATTAAAAAAAAAATTACATTCCTCATCCATGCGCAATTAGTGTAAATAAATGTATTGGTGGTAAGGGTGACCTGGTGGTCTAGGGGTAAGGTGTCAGACTTCTGTGCTGGCGGCCGGGGTTCAATCCTTGGTCCCGGCACAGATTTATCTGATTACCAAACCCTTCCTTTACCTCTGACAAGACATCTTGTGAATGTGGGGAATGCCAGGCCTCCACCGTGGTTCGGATTTCACGTTAAACTGTATGTCCTCCATTTCATCTCACAATCACCCTACCATTACACATTAGCGTAAGTGCGTATAACCCGAACGGGTAGTAAGACGTGGTGCTAATAATAATAATAATAATGTTTTGGCACTTTGGCACAGGTTAGGTGGCATATATATCCTTCTTCTTTCTTTAGTATTTTTCTTTTTTTCTTTCTTAATATCAATTTACATACATTTTTTACAAAAAAAAAATCATAATGGTATATATATAACTTTTTCCCAACCCCTTGGGGTTCTCAAAAAATAAAACATTTCGAAAATAAATTAATTGTTTATTCTGTCCATTCAGATCCCCTAAATAGGGCACAGTTAGTATATATTTAGTGGGGGGATTTGTGTTCCCCCCCCCCCCCCCCCCCCCNCACGGCACATATGACCCGGTAGGTCGTTTTTTGACGGATCAGCGGGTGCACTTCGCGACACATATATATCCTTCGTAATCAATTATTTATTTGAACAAGTTGGATTCTCAAAATATCTTATGGATAAATTTACGAGTAATGTGTCTATAAGAGTGTCTTTTACATTCTACTTTTAACTCAAGGGTTTTTTATATATTAATCTGAGTGGAAAGGAGGGAGAAGGTAACATAGAAGAAATGCGCCCAAAATAGCGTGGAGAGATCATGGGTGTATGTCACCTGGAAAACAATCTTGAGTTCCTACGGCCGTGATTCGAACAATGACCTCTGAAGCCGCGTATATACATCTAGAGGTGCAGTTACTCTAGAGAGAACAAGGGATAACAAACAGCCTCGGATCGGACGCCGTTCATTACTGATCCGTGTATTCCAGGATATGTGCCGATGTGAGTTAGAACAAGTTTTATGGTTGTGGGGTTAAAAGAGTTTAAGACCATGACAAAAACGAGCAGGGAAAATGAAGAATATCCTTTGATGATTTAAATGTACACTTTCACTAGTGGGCTTGCAAACAAATACGTCAGTCTCATGTTGTTTGGTTTGCCGGTGACGGTAAGTTGGAGTTAAAAACCCTTGCTGATTTAAAACTATATTCTTTTCAATGGTCTCTCACTTTATATCCACACATATGCAGATACACTTCTTCTGAATTATACCTTATTCATCCCTACTCCCTATATGTGATCATCCTGAATATTTAGTAGGACACGGTAAATAATAATTTAAAAAATCATGTGATAATAGGTGACGTCACTTTCTGAATGGTCCTCTATTAAGATAGGTCTATATTCTCCACCTGTGGAGCTTGACTGGATATTAATTCAGTGCTGGATTATATAAATACTTCTCACGTTCTTCGACATAGAATTATTTCAAGGCTCAATCAAATCCCCCGTCAAATTTTAATACATGTATTTTTTAAACTGTATAAATGTTCTAAAAGTATGAAAGGGATACTATAAATTTGAAAAAACATTTAATGATCTTATTACTATGATTTCTATCCCAGGGATCTTGGCATAAGGTGCTCGTTTCAGGACCCGATGATTGTGGGTTCAAACCCATCTGTGGAGGTGACCTGGTGGTCTAGGGGTAAGGTGTCAGACTTCTATGCTGGCGTCCGGGTGTTCAATCCTCGGTCCCGGAAAAGATTTATCTGATTACCAAACCCTTCCTTCACCTCTGACAAGACATCTTGTGAATGTGAGGAATATCAGGTCTCCACCGTGGTTAGGATTCCACGTTAAACTGTAGGTCCTTCATTTCATCTCACACTCACCCTACCATTGAACATTAGCGTAAGTGCGTATAAACCGAACGGGTAGTAAGACGCTGTGCTAATAATAATAATAATAATAATAATAATAATAATAATAATAATAATAAAACCCATCTGGGGTCACAAAGTTTTTCTTGAGTGGTAAAAATCCGTAGCACAACTTCCTTCAGAAGGGAAGTAAAGCCGTTGGTCCCATGTAGATTGTGACAAGTGACAGAACCCTGGAAGGTATAAAAATTACCTTTTCCGGAAAAAAAATTATATGCTCTTTCACTTTACCTCGTAGAAATTCTTGTGTGCTGATATTTTCAGTCATCTCAGAAAGTTCACATAAATACCTCAAATAAATGAAAATTAAATATGATTATGATTCATAAAATATTTAGTGGTATGTCCAAGGGTGTACACGTGCCGTATAGGATTCCCAAGTTAAACATTACTCTCGGAAATTATTTTACCCCAGTTTATTTTATGACTTATTGTCCCAAATCTTTTTTTATGTTTAATTTCACAAGTGTTACCTAATTTTAATGAAATTTATACGAGAACATATTGACAAACACTCTATTATTTAATTTAATTAATACAACCCTCTTCTCTGTTATAAAGGTTAAAAGGGAGGGGGTGGGGGTGGGAGCGTTAGAAATATGCAGTCCATGGGACTCTAGGACGGTAATTTTTCATTCACGTTTTTCTTCCCCCTTTTCCTTTTATTTCGAAGCGTTTTTTCCCCCCACCCCCTTTGCCTTTAGCCCTTATTCTTCTTTCCTCAACTACCCCTTTCCCCATTCCTTCTTTCGTGCGTTTCACGTGTTTTTTTTGACTCAGTTTTCTAGGCTGCACAATCACAACGTGTGATTTATCTTGCCGACGAAATTGCCAACAGGTAGCTGAGAAGTTTGTGAGTCTGTGAAAATATGAAGAAAAGAAGAACAAGGGCGAAGAAAAATAGCTGGGGCTATTTGTCTCGTTTAAACTTGAAGAATGGGGCTTGTCTATGGACAAACATGACGGGAAGTATGAGTCAAATTGAAAAGGGTCATATAGTTTTTATATCTTTTAAATAAAACATGTTTTTAATGAATTTTTCTTTTTTTATTTAAGTCGTGTTATGTACTTCACTTTAGGTCCAATATGTCTACATATTTAAACTATTATTATTATTTAGATTATTATTATTATTAGCACCGCGTCTTACTACCCGTTCGGGTAATACGCACTTACGCTAATGTGCAATGGTAGGGTGATTGTGAGATGAAATGAAGGACCTACAGTTTAACGTGGAATCCGAACCACGGTGGAGGCCTGGCACTCCCCACATTCACAAGATGTCTTGTCAGAGGTGAAGGAAGGGTTTGGTAATTAGATAAATCTTTTCCGGGACCGAGGACCGAACCCCGGCCGCCAGCACAGAAGTCTTGACACCTTACCCCTAGACCGCCAGGTCACCGAGGGGGGTAATGGGGATTGCATAATTGCAGTGTGTGTTGAGGTTGGTTTTTCACAGAGGGTTGCATATTTTCCCTACATTCAAATATGAGTACATATTCTCTAAATTATACCTCACTAGTTCATCCTGAATAGTGTGAGTATGCGGATATCCCGGATGGTATTAATATGCCGGTGTGAAAATATGTGTCATAGACGAATTGGAAAATCCAGCTTATTGCAAAGGCCATCATCATTTTACAATGAGTCAGACTAATTAGAAAATAATGTTATATTTGCTTTTTAGCCTGACATTTTTAGTATTATTGTAATAAACTCATAGAGATTTAGGCTATCAAGAAAATAAACTTAGGTTTGCTCAATCAGCATAATCAATCATTGCAATACATAACGCCCAAGATAGTGAAGGCTTACTAAAAAAGCTTACACAGAATAAGATCTTTCTCTTTCAACATGAAAATAATCTTACGTTCAAGTGATTTATGATAAAAAATAAAAACATTGGAACAAACCTTTATGTTTAAGTCGTGTGCTATTGAAAAATAATGCGGATCCTAAGTTACCTTTCTTATACAAAACACATGTACAAGTCCATTGTGACATTTACCGATAATAAATTCACACTTTACACATAGAACCTTTTTTTATTTATTTCTGTGAAATGTTTATGTGCATAATCGATTTTCCTTCTTACTGCTTCCCTTTTTCATATGACTCGATTTTTTTGAATATTCACCTGCTATCGGCATATCCCTCTCTCCCAAACTTTGATTCCTTAGCCACAGCTGCACAAAACGACACATATTTTTTTAAGACGTCTTCAAAAAATCGCGTGCCAGAAATCTGAAAGTCACTTCTATTGAACCAAGTCTTAGTCATTCCACTCTTTGTTCCAATTTGATAAATATAATTCTTTATGTTAAGAATTTTTCAAACTACATTTTGGCAATTTAATGGTCCACTGTCTACCTTTGAAACGTTAAATAAAATAAAAGTCCTCAAATAAAACAAGCTTTAGTTTTTTTGTGGTAAACTCAAATATTTTTTCTATTGCTATTTTTTGGCCTTCGCGTTCTTTTTTATGTTCTTCTGTTGTATTTCTTGTAGTTTGCAAGTTTCACAAAAAATAACTCCACAAGTCTCTTCGGGGACGCGGCAGTTGGCCTAAAATCATTTGGCCTGAAGGAATTTGGCCTAAAAATGAAACAAAAGTCATTTGGCCTAAAAGTCGTTTGGCCTAAAGTCATTTGGCCTAAAAGGCATTTGGCCTAAAGGCGTTTAGCCTACACTTTAGGCCAAATGACGGGTACCCATCTCTTCTAGAACCCCTGTAATACTATAAGCACAAATCATGCTAGTATCCAACGTTCATGAAGAGCACACTATTTTTGGTGATTAATTCAGCCTGCATTAATAAAAAGAACACGCATTTTCCTCCAAATTCTCCTCCTGATTTTACCTCTTTCCTCTGCGGTTTCTCCTTCTAAGCAGCGCTCTCTACACTATGCCAAATATCCTTCATTATTATTATTATTATTATTATTATTATTATTATTATTATTAGCACCACGTCTTATTACCCGTTCGGGTTATACGCACTTACACTAATGTGTAATGGTAGGGTGATTGTGAGATGAAATGGAGGACCTACAGTTTAACGTGGAATCCGAACCACGGTGGAGGCCTGGCATTCCCCACATTCACAATATGTCTTGTCAGAGGCGTCCTTCACTATCAACAGTTTGTAAAATTGCAGGTGAAATATTCGTTGACCCTAATATTAGTTTCGGTTCTGTTACAAATTGTACTGTTTACGGACTTTTGCCTAAAATTCAATGCTTTGAAAATTTCTTCTACCACTGAACGAAACGGCAGGCTATTTTCCGGTCTGTACTTGGAGTGTCATCCATACAGGAATGTAAAATACTTTCAACATCTTGATTGCAATGTTCCACGCTCCCCTGTGATTCTGAAATTTGGGAGTCCTCAATGCATTATTTTAAATTTAGGCCACATATTTGTAACTTTCTGGATGCCACCAGCTGTGAACTCACGTCCGTTATCACTTTGAAATTTATTAAAGGTACCAAAATATAAAATAAAAATCTTCATCAATTCCAATTTAACTTCAGCAGTACGTTTTTTATTTTCAAAGGGCGAAGAACACAACATTTCGTTGCATGGTCTTGGTAGGTCAATAACCATTTGTAATCAAATCAAATCGACTTGTCCAAGAACATTACAATTATTTTTAATGTTTGATCGTATTACGATGTCTCAGTTATCCTTTAAATTGCACATTTTACACAGAAATACAAAATGTCCAATATCTGGCCTTGGAATCTGAATCTTATTTATTCTATGTATTACAAACAACATTTTGTCCATATCTCTGAGGCCTGTGGCGCGATTATACTGGGCCAACGTTTGAAAATATTCCTCAACAGGAATTATTACCAAAACAGAATCATAAATAGCTATTATTATTATTGTTATTATTATTATTATTAGCACCACGTCTTACTACCCGTTCGGGTCATAAGCACTTACGCTAATGTGTAATGGTAGGGTTAGTGTGAGATGAAATGAAGGACCTACAGTTTAACGTGGAATCCGAACCACAGTGGAGACCTGGCATTCCCCACATTCACAAGATGTCTTGTCAGAGGTGAAGGAAGGGCTTGGTAATCAGATAAATCTGTGCCGGGACCGAGGATTGAGCCCCGGCCGCCAGCACAGAAGGGTGACACCTTACCCCTAGACCGCCAGGTCACCTACATTATTAGCTATTCTTATATTAGTTATACGCGTGACCGTTCTTTATAAAAGTTTAGTCAAGATGATGGACTATTAAAAACGGATTTTTGTACTAAATGTATCCCTCTCTCTTTCTCTTGTATATATATACGGTCTAGGTCTAAGTTTCATGATCAATAATCTTTTAGAAATTAGTTCAAGTCCCGGTAAGGTTAAAGCTTAAGAGCCTCTTTCACCCCCACAGATAACACCTAACTTAGGAAGGGAGTATCGCTCAAATAAGATGTTACATCGTTGAGTATTTTTATATTTTACTTTAGAAAAGAATGAAACTGAAACCAGTGAAACCGTTTTACCACATTACACAGTTTTTAAATTAGAAAATTATTTCACAGATTTTAATTTCGCTGTTGTAAATATTAAATAATGAAAAAAATAATATAAAAAATTAATTTTTGCAGTTATCATTGAAAACATATTACTATATTATTAGTGTTATTTTATAATTATTGATAATATTTATCAAAAGTGACGGCTGCAGATCACATGACTTGTTTTATAAATGTGTGAAATTAGATCTAGTGAATTTTTTAGTTTCAGAATATATTTGCTAAGCGTAAATAAAAAATATATATATACATTTTTAATATCTCTCTCCTACTTTTTTTACTAGTGATATTTCAAAAAGTATTAAAATAATAATCAGTTTAGCAAACGTTTATCAGAGTTAAGGCTCATCCTCAACGTTGGATTCTAACTATACATAACATATTTAGAATTTACGTTTATTTATTTAGATAACATTCTTTGGAAAAAAATCCCTAACATCACTAACAAAATTAAACTGTTATAACATGTCTCGAAGGGAATTTTAATATAAAACCCTTTATAAATAACAACAATTTCTCAAATTGGTATTAAAAATACTTTCATTTATATACTTCTTGAGATTGTCACACAGTTAATATATTTTCATCGTGTTTATAAATTCTCTGGTCTATACGCAAATTTAATTACATTAAATTCCCTTTGAGACGAGCCACTTTCAAGACACAGTGTGTTTCCACGCTGTGGCGACATAGAGCATCCATTGTATTAAATATAAATACCATCCTCGATGGTCGTGTGGTCTAATGCGCTACTCTCATATTATACTAGACTGCCGATGACGGGGCACTCAAAGTTCGAATCTTTGGCGGGTGTACTGACAGTGATTTTTTCCAAAATGGTTATTCAATCTCCCTACATGAAAATACGGATGCACTTCCTTTAAATATAACCTCCCTAAGCCATTTAGCGTAATTAGTACATAAACGCTTAACCAGAACGGTAAATAAGCGTAAACCCAAACGTTAGAAAGACGTGGTGCAAAAAAAAAAGTAAATGTAATCTTTCAAATTGTGTGAAGGGGGTTGGGGGGCGAGAGCGCGGGGAGGCACAGGTTCTGTGCCTCATCATTTAAAGTCACACGCAACAGAATCTGTGTTTGGGCCACAGGAAACACTTGTATTTGTAGGAGAACTTTCACACGAGACACATTATTATTATTATTATTATTATTATTATTATTATTATTATTATTATTATTAGCACCGCGTCTTACTACCCGTTCGAGCTATACGCACTTACGCTAATGTCTAATGGTAGGGTGATTGTGAGATGAAATGGAGGACCTACAGTTTAACGTGGAATCCGAACCACGGTGGAGGCCTGGCATTCCCCACATCAGTAATCAGATAAATCTATGCCGGGACCGAGGATTGAACCCCGGCCGCCAGCATAGAAGTCTGACACCTTACCCCTAGACCGCCAGGTCACCCTTGTGGCGAATCACTGATGTTAAAATAGTTGAAGTCTTTGATACGGAGACGTTTATTTGTGCATTACGACCATGTACTAAATTATGAAATTATACTCAAATAGATTAGCTAACAAGATAATAAAGAGAAATAAATGGGGAAGGCTACTAAACGGTTTATCACAACACTTTTCTAACACATCTTGAAGTAATTTAAACACTTTTATCGATCTTACCTAATGTTTTCATTTAATGTATAGAATACTTTTGTTAAACTTGAAATAGGGACACCCATGTCATTTTATGTCTTTTTACCCTAAGGATACCCGCCTCGGTGGCGCAGTTGGCTAACGCGCTTGTCGTGTTGAGCTTAACTGCTGAGGACGAGGAGATCGAGGTTCTAATCTCGGTCGGGTGAACTGGGGGTGGTCTTTCCTAAAATGGTTTTCCACTCTCCCTCCACGCAAATGCGGGTTCATTTCCTCCAATTCAACCTTCCCAATTCCTAATCCATTAGAGTAATTAGTACTTAAAGCCTATAACCCGAACGGGTAGTAAGACGCGGTGCTTTAGACAGACCTTTAAGGCTGAAATTTTGTGGTGCCATACCGTGGTCTGTGTGAAGGGGCACTAATAGTTTAGGAGTGAGTAAGGAAGATTTTATATGAATGTACCTGCATTTGCGTGGATGGAGAGTATGAACGCATTTTTGGTTAAAACAAACTCAATAACCCCGTATGTTTTTTTAAAAAATCTTCAATTTAACCCTCACTGTCAAACAATGCAAAATAAGATGGACGTTGATTCAGCGCGTGTTTCGGTGATAGATATAGGCTCACACGTAACGGAGGGAGAATTTTAAGAGCATGTGAAAGAACACACTTAGAGGGAGGATGATATATATAAAGCTCCATATGTAGGGAGGATGATATATATATAAAATCTGCATCTGGAGAGGGGATGATCTATGTAAAATCTGCATCTGGAGGGAAGATGATATATATAAAGCTCCATCTGGAGGAAGGATGATATATAGAAAAATGCATCTGGAAGGAGGATGAGATATAGAAAAATCCATCCGGAGGAGGATGATATACAAAAAGTTCCATTTGGAGGTAGGATGATATATATATATATATATATATATATATAAAACCCATCTGGAGGGAGGATTATAGATAGAAAATTGCATCTGGAGGTAGTTTAATATAGGAAAAGCCAGCTTATGAGAATCAAGCAATTTATCCTCCATAAGTGCACGTCGTCATCAACCAAACGTGCCAAGTACTTGGGTTCGGTCGGTCAACTGAGGAATTCGTGGATGTTCTCACTGATTTCACCAGTTGACCCAGTGACCTTGGCGCTCGTGCCCTAACCAACATTTGGCAAACCCGTTTTTCGCGACGTTGCCAGTACGTCGGACGTGGCTATGGGATATTCACAACTCTTTTGTCCACTTTCTGAAACGAAACGTCTGCGATGTATTATTATTTATTTCTACCCACCCACTATTTCATTGTATTATTTTGTTATATGATTTAACCACCACTTTCTAAAACGCCAAGATTATATCAAATCACGACTGACAAACTAGCTTAACTAGATATTAATAATAATAATATTTAGCACCGCGCCTTACTACCCGTTCGGGTTATACGCTTTAAGAACTAATTACTCTAATGGATTAGGAATTGGGAATGTTGAATTAGAGGAAGTGAACCCGCATTTGCGTGTAGGGAGAGT
>CABFVX010003635.1:43455-58189 GCA_902151425.1 Timema shepardi | reverse complement strand
CCCCAGTTCACCTGACCGAGATTCGAACCTCGATCTCCCCGTCCTCAGCAGTCGAGCTAAACACGACAAGCGCGTTAGCCAACTACGCCACCGAGGCGGGTTCGTATTAAACTAACCTGCTGATGACGGGGAGATTTGGGTTCAAATCCCGGTCGGGTCTACTGAGGGTGTTTTTTTTATACAAACTGGCTAAACACTATCACTCCACGAAAATGTGGGTAGACTACCTCTAAAATGATTCCCTCCTCATCCCTACTCCACTGAAGTAATTCAAGTATATGCGTAGAGCCTGAACAGGTAGTAAGACGCGGAGATAATATAAAATGTTACGGTGCCCCACACAGACTTTCTCTCTCTTCATCTTAGAACATACATTTACTAAAATCTCGTAAGGTTTGTGAAAAAAATAATATACCATGTTGCAGAAACACACCACCAAAGAGCATAAATGAAATAATATCCACTGTTACAGAAACATTAAGAAAAGAGGAACATCTCTGTCCACAAAAGAGCATAGCAATAAACTTAATTTTATAATACTCGAATAATATATATGTTTATAGCTCAGAATATATTGGTTTTATAAAAATATATTTAAAATCATTGATTTTTATATTGTAATACCACATTTACATGATGATGGTTATTTTGTATCTTATATAGTTGGAAAGATATGGCCAAAATTGGAGATTTCTGCTTATGTAAAGTACCCTCATCTTCATTTTAATGGATAATGATATTATCCATATTGTTTTTAATCTTAAACGTGCCTGGATACAAAATTAGTTCAAAATCGCTAGAGTTTATTTTAAGAAAATCGATTGTTTATCTTTTTGCCTTTCGGTTAACTACCCTTAATTTTAGGATTAGATATTTAATTCCATAAGCTCCTTGGGAGAACCCTTCGAAAAATTTTAGATACCAATTTTTAGTCCGATTGGTAAAATAATTTGTGCTCTAGGCTGAGAGACATCGCGAAAACTACTTTTTCGGTTTTAGGTGGTCATGAAAAGTTGATATTTATCAAAATCTCAATTTCGATTTTTTTTTACGATTGCAACACAATACTTCTTTCTGAGAGGGGTTAAGAGAAAGTAGATGTATGGTTTGTGACCGCTCAATTAAGACTTAAAAACAACTATTAAAAATTATAATGAAACAGAAATATTCTAAAATTACAAACTCGAGTGAATATAAATTATCCATTGGAGGAAATGAATTTATACTTATGTTTTTAAGGTGATTCAACAAGGATTTTGAAGAAATAATTAAGATTTAATTTATTTGAATTTAATAGCATATTTATTTGAATAATATTTTATTAATTTTCCATATGGATTTTTTAAATACCGTTCTCTTTGCTTGTCATTTGGCTGCGTAGATACTTTAGTCTAGACAACGACGATGATTAGTTTTATTGTTATATTGCATCATCCTATTCAAATTTGTTAGCAACGTGTTTGAACATTATAAATATATCTGTCATCACATCATCATTATATTAATCTTAACATACACTTTAATACCTGATGTGAGGTAAACATTTTTACTAACAACAATATGTAATATACTCATAGCTTATTCTTATTATGTATAAAAATATAACAAAATCTATGTTGGACATTTTTAAAGTCCAACCATACAAATTAGGATAGCTATTTAGCTCTTTTTTTTTTTTTTCAAAATCAAATGCTCAACTTGTTCTTTAGAACTTACGTTGACAAGTCGTTAACTGACAAATTGCCACAGAAATGTCAAGACATATAATCGCTGAATATTAACTAGCCTGTAAACGTAAACCTGGTAATATTACAAAACTTGAATTGCCATTTTTTTTTCTTTTCTAAACAATATGAACTTAAGCCAAAACCAAGTGCCTCCCCTACACATTCTATACTAAATATAGTTGGGTTAGTTTTTAGCTAATTTTTTAACCTCTCTTATATGAAAACATAAATATCTATATAATTTAATATAACGCTTACAATTTTTTTATTATTATGATTTAATGACACGTTGCCTCAAATAGGGGCGTTAAAATGCCAGTCCTTTCTTTAATTGACTAATCTAACCTAGTGGAACCAGATTAGTTAAGTGAATATATTGAATGATGAAATGCATCAGCGGTGGCGTAAAAAGATGATGTGAAACCACAATTTGTTAAATTATACTAAGTGTAAAGTTTTCCACACACCTAATTGGATCGGAACGGAACGATCGGTACGGATTGCGTCAGAAACTATTTATTACATGTATTTCAATGGAGGACCGCACACTCTCTCGGGTATGATCGGAACGAATCGGTTTGCCACGGAGGAAATATTTTGACGTATTCCTAAACTGTTCTGAAGCTATGCGCATGCGCGTCCTCAGGTCTTGTATCGGGTCTACACTAACTTATGCTCACGCTCAGCTGTTGGTTTCGCTTCTTCTTCGCCGGCGATTTTTGTTTAGTGACACACACATACACACACACATATATATATATATATATAAGTAATGGGTTAGGAATTGGGAATAATTAATATATAAGAAGCGAATCCACATTTTTATGGTGGAAGAGTGGAAAACCATTTAAGAAACCCCCCTCCCCCAGTTCACCCAAGCAAAATCAGGACCTCAAAATCCCCGTCCTCAGCAGTATAGCTCAACATGAAACTAGAGCGTTAGCTAACCACGCCACCAAGGCGGATATTGTTTAGTTAACCATGTATTAGGACTAAAAATGAATCAATTTGTTTCAACCACACCCTGTGATTTATGACATTGGTAACAACCATTAGTCTGACGGAAAGTGCATAGCTGGAATTCGTGGGGATTTTAAAGGAAACTCTCAAGTAAATGTCACGCTTTGTAAACATTATCCTATTGTCCATCTTTTACTCATTATGAAGTAATACTTTAAAGTAAATGATATTATGAATTATCTTCATTCGAATTTTTGCCAGATAGCAGAGATAGAAGGTGTTTCAAAACTTTAGTATCGCTAATTTATTGGAGCTACTCTTTAATTATTTTCTCTCTTAAAAAAAATACATTTATTAGTATTTAGAGTAGCAAGTGTTCCACACGTGAATTTGCTATTTTCCTGAAACAGGTTGATCACAACAAGGACCAAAAATAAGTTGAAATAACAAACATACACTCCTCTTCACGGCTGCTAACACTAATTTTAAACTCAAATTTAATATGTACCCTCTTTGGCTGCTTCTTTCGACTGACACAAATTCCAAACAATTTTGCGGACAAAGCTCGTTCCCGTTCGTAGGATTCCGATATGTTCCGATTAGGTGTGGGGCAAGCTTAACTGGACTACTGAATCAAAGTCAAACATATAATTAACTTATTTTCGTATTAAAAACAAGTCATTACGTTTAACACCAAACGGTTAATCTATCGGTAGGACGGAGAAGTATTTTAAGCGTGTGGAGCTGATGGAAAAAGATCGAGATAAAACTACCCTTAATATACGTAGCCCAGATTCTAACACAAACCCCCCAGTCAGCACCAAATCTGTCCGTTGCTAGAGTTAGCTTTAGACAATTTGATCACCAGTGCGGCTAGATAGCTTTGCTGCCCACATATCACAGATGGTTACGTCGTCCAAACAGTCCGAGTCTCGCGTCTGGATTGCCGGCGATGGGGATGCAGTGGCTCGAATTCCGGCTGGGCCTACTTTGGATGTATTTCTTAGGGGGTTTCTCACTCTCCTGTCACGTAAATTTGGGTACATTTACTCTAAACTCTACTCTCCTCATCCATACCATAATAGTGCAACTATGTTAGTGCGAAAATGCAGTAAGACATGATACACACGCAATTTTTTTTTATTGGAAGCTCACATTACTTACAAGTAAATTATTTACTTCCTCGAACCAGATTTACTTCTGTTTACGGACTTATCTCTTGTCTTTGTAAAATTACTTTTCTTAGACAATGGACTAAGCTAAATTATTATTATTATTATTATTATTATTAATATTACTATTAGCACCGCGTCTTACTACCCGTTTGGGTTATACGCTTTAAGTACTAATTACTATAATGGATTAGGAATTTGGAAGGTTAAATTAGAATAAGTGAACCCGCATTTGCGTGGAGGGAGAGTGGAAAACCATTTAGGAAAAACCACCCCCAGTTCACCCGACCGAGATTCGAACCTCAATCTCCCCGTCCTCAGCAGTCGAGCTCAACACGACAAGCGTGTTAGCCAACTACGCCACCGAGGCGGGACCACTTAGCTACAAACATACCATATCGGTGGGCACGCGGGTCAAACTTCAAGCTCATCTAACCTGATATGCTGAGGGTTGGGGTTTGAATTCCGGACAGGTTTACTCAGGGTGATTTGTCTAAGTGGTCTTCAACGCAAATGCAGGTACATATTCCCTAAATTAAACCAACTCTATTCCAATCCTATTAGTGTGAATGTGCGAAGAGCCAGATGGTTATGTATTAAGACATGGGACATTAATAGCTCAAATACACCCGTTTTCAAAACAAAATGTTTCTAGCTGTGAAATAGGTGATCTGGCAGTCTAGGGGTAAGGTGTCAGACTTCTGTGCTGGAGGCCGGGGTTCAATCCTCGGTCCCGGAAAAGCTTTATCTGATTACCAAACCCTTCCTTCATCTCTGACAAGACATCTTGTGAATGTGGGGAAAGCCAGGCCTCCACCGTGGTTCGGATCCCACGTTAAACTGTAGGTCCTCCATTTCATCTCACAATCACCCTACCATTACACATTAGCGTAAGTGCTTATAACCCGAACGGGTAGTAAGACGCGGTGCTAATAATAATAATAATAATAATACTAGCTGTGAACATTTCATCTGGTTGAGGTATTTCCCCGTGAGAATGACCCGCCTGTTTGTCTAGTTGCACCAATATTGACTCTTGAGAGACCGTCAACTAACCCAGTTAGCGACCACATGGTGATTAGTGGCCAGTGAAAGTTGAACAACCACACGTGTCCTCGAAAAAAAAGCGCGATGTCCCTCCTTGTGGTTAGGTTGGTGTGGTCAACCATCAGGTTGAGAGGACTTGGTTCAATTCTGGATGGTGCTGGAAAATATATTCACTCTCCGAAACGTACGATACCTTAGTTCAGTTGGTGTCACATATATTTACTAAACTAAGCGGACTGGGTTCAATTCCAGCTATGACCGAAAAGTTGATTATGGGGGAAATTGGGGCTTCCAATTTCACGCACATAAATTAGTTCTCGGTCGATTTAGTACTGTTTCTATTATAGAAGTAAATAAATTTGTAATTCATTAGTTGATACAATCAATTGATTCGTGAGGTGTATCTTAAATACTACTCATTATTATTAATTATTATACTAACATTTTAATATGGGCCTGTACTTCTATCCGATTGGAAACCATTTGCTCACTACTTGTGCAATATAAATCTTCCTTCCCAATATTAAGTTAGTTTGTAAGTCTGGTATCGATACAAACAACTTTATATTTAAAAAAAAGGGCACATGGAATATAAAGGCAGTGATTAGCTACTGATTTAGTTAGAATTCGTATGAGAGAAATTATATTCTTATAAGTTTCAAATAAATGGTATATGGCCATTTCGCTTGTACTTTTTAAAACGCAGAAATATATCGTAAATTTAACGAAATTTAACCTACAACATCAGCTATCAGCCCTAGATCTAATGTGTTCCTTCGGGTCAGAAATGAAAACCATTATACAATCCAATTTTTATAATCTAGAAAAATACTTGATTGACTCTCTCATATTAATAATTTATATTTTAATACAGTCAATGTATTTATACTTCAAGTAATATTTGAGCCATTTCACACCAGGAGACTATCCCCCGGCAACAATCGCCGGTCCACTATCGCACGGAGGTAGATTGAGGGGTTCGTACGAACCAACTGAGCTGCCCTATCCGACAACAGTTGCTCAGAAGTAACCCACTATTGACGATTTGTGGAGTAGTTGCCCATCAGGGCGACTGTCGCACACCAGACAGTCGCTTGGTTAATCACGTGTTAAATGGTTTCATTCATACGGGGCAACAATCGCCGGACAGTCTCCAAAGTGGGACCCACCCCCGAGCCACCTGTTGATCTTAGTTCATGATACGTAAGGTTATATCTTTCTCTTTGGTTAGATAGTTATCTATTGTTTCTTTTCGTCTGCGGTTCTATCCCCGGTACTTCCAAATTTTCTGTTAAATAGTGGATCTAGGAAGGAATCAGGGGCCTCGTGAGAACCAATGAGGAGCTATTAGAATGAATAAAATAAATAAAAGAAAAACGTAGCGGCTCTGGTCTAGAAAACTGAGAGGAATTGGTGGAAGTCTCGTTGTGCTGACCACATGACACACTCTATCTGCCGAAGTTGGTATATCTTTGCCAACAGATGGTGGCCCACTCTATTGGTATGGCTCAATTGAGTTTTGATGGCACGAAGTTATATTAAGTCAAATGTTGTACAGTTGTTCTAGAAGAAACCCTTCCCCAACCAATTACTAATATAAGGATGATTACAAAATACCCGCAGTATTCTTGTGACTTTACTTCGTCTTCTCCTTCACAGAGAAAAATAACCTTGTCCTCCGAATCTATCATAAATGACTAATTTTTTTCGTGTAGTCTGGTTGTGTTGGAACTGATTTTCTTGAGCGATTGAAGTTGCCGTTGGTTTCCTGCTAATTCAACAGAGCGATAGTCGGCCAGCGATATTTACCGGGCGAAAGTTGCCTAGTGTGAAACGGCTCTTAATTTGAGCTGTCAATTTTGATATATATTATCAATACTATAAAGTGACACTAAAAATATAGCAAAATACTGTCTATGTTGACCATATACATATATTTGCACCTTCATTAAGTCACTTCTTGTATAAAGTTAGACGAGGATTCAACCAATCACAAAAATCCACTATTTATTAAAATATTTTTGGTGCCATTTAAACTTGATCCAGGGTTCTCGAAGATTCGTCATTTTCTTTAATTACTTTGGCATAATTTCAGATAGTAACAGTCTAAAGTGACCTGGCGGTCTAGGGGTAAGGTGTCGGAATTCTGTGCTGACGGCCGGGGTTCAATCCTCAGTCCCGGCACAGATTTATTTGATTACCAAACCCTTCATTCACCTCTGACAAGACATCTTGTGAATGTGGGGAATGCCAGGCCTCCACCGTGGTTCGGATTCCACGTTAAACTGTAGGTCCTTCATTTCATCTCACAATCACCCAACCATTACACATTAGCGTAAGTGCGTATAACCCGAACGGGTAGTAAGACGCGGTGATAATAATAATAACAGTCTAAAATATTAGCGTGTCACTACAAAGTACTACCTTGAAGGAGGTGTTTCCGGGGCTCAAACACCATCTCCTTGAAAGTATTGTCAGTAATAATTAGTTTTGGTATTCCTTCTCAATAACTAAGTTAGAAGCTTATTGATGTATTATAAAACTTAAAAAAAAAACTTCAATTAAATTGATTAAAATAAATTATTTCACATAATTCCCTGGAATATTGTGTTAAGAGTACTTTACAGGTTCTTCGATTATATAATCCCATGTTTCCCTCAATTATTTACATTTTACATTTTTAGAGATCCCTTGGAGAGAGTAATTGTTGTAATCGTACAAAAAAATAATTAAATTTGAGAATTTAATGAATGTTTACGTTTATGATCACCCTAATTCGAAAAAAATGTTTTTTTTCAATGCCCCCATACTGTCTATGTGATTGTATCTCGGCCTAGGGAAGAAATAATTTTTACTGATTTGGATTAAACTTGGTATCTAGGAATTTGATAAGGCTTCCCGCAGGAGTATTTGGAATAAGATATCTAACAATAAAATTAAGGGTAGTTTACCTTAAGGTGGGAAGAAAAAAAAAGCGATTTTATTGAAATCAGCTTAAAGAATTTTCATTAAAATTTAACATAAGCACTGTTTAACATTTAAAATGGTGCATCTCATTCTTCCAGGAATGGATATCTCCAATTATATTTTGATCTTATTTCCGGAACCCTCTGAGCTACTAAATAACTTATCATTGTAAAGTCGTAGAACATTTAGGAATAAACAATATTTTATTGAAATGTATTTTTTAAGCTCAATACTTTCAGAGCTATAAGCAAATACAATTTTTAAATAGCGGCCTGGGAAAGGGAGAGTTAATTGTTATGCTGGTGACCTGGCGGTCTAGGTGTAAGGTGTCAGACTTCTGTGCTGGTGGCCGGGGTTCAATCCTCGGTCCCGGCAAAGATTTATCTGATTACCAAACCCTTCCTTCATCTCCACCGTGGTTCGGATTCCACGTTAAACTGTAGGTCCTTCATTTCATCTCACAATCACCCTACCATTACACATTAGCGTAAGTAGGTATAACCCGAACGGGTAGTAAGACGCGGTGCTAATAATAATAATAATAATAATAATAATTGTTATGCTCTTTGGTGGAATGTGATGCTCTCTATTCCTTTATGTATATGTAATAATGTATATTATTTCGTTTCACATATTTTTCGAGTTTCATGCGAAGGTAAAAGGAAAGATAAAGTCCATACGGGTCATCATATCATTTATATTTAATAGGAACAACTTTTATGTCACCATTATCACTTATATATTTAATTCAACATTTCCTATCAGGGAAAAGTTTCCCTCATTTGGTACGCCGCGCGTGATGGACATTACGTAATATTACAACAACTCCCGGTAGGCTTGCACAACTAGACACAGATTAAACCACCGCAATCTATATGATTGCTTATCTCGACTCCACATACTAACTTATCTGCATACAATGCAAACATTGCGAGGGCAAGATGCGTTGCAGTACCTCATCTCAGTGGCAATACGCCAAGGAAACTGAAGGACGGAGAAAGTGACCTTCTAACTCTATGACTAACATTAGCTTTCCTCTTACCTGGACTCTATTCGCCTGTCTATAATATATTTTTTTTTACCAAGTATTGTCATCGTGAATGTTTTTTTTTGGTCTTGATGGTGACCTGGTGGTCTAGGGGAAAGGTGTCAGACTTCTATGCTGGCGGCCGGGGTTCAATCCTCGGTCCCGGCAAAGATTTATCTGATTACCAAACCCTTCCTTCACCTCTGACAAGACATCTTGTGAATGTGAGGAATGCCAGGCCTCCACCGTGGTTCGGATACCACGTTAAACTGTAGGTCCTTCATTTCATCTCCCAATCACCCTACCACTACACATTAGCGTAAGTGCGTATAACCCGAACGGGTAGTAAGACCCGGTGCTAATAATAATAATAATTTTGGTCTTGATACTATGAGGTATCTTTACGTTTTATGTGCCCCCGAAATAACTAATGTGGATCTTGTTTTGTTTGTATGACTGTACCAGGGCTACAGATGATATAGTTTGATGGATATTGTTTAAACTTGATATCTATATGCTATTTGGTACATCAAATTCAAATTGTGAATTTAAATTTAGAGTTAAAAATTAAAAGATAATATTCGGATATATAATTTTTGGTTTTGTTTAAAATGAATATTTGGTAAGGTTTTTATATGAGTAGTAAAATTAGAATATTTTTTTCAAAGAAAAATTGATTTAAGTTTAATTCACTGACAACTGAGTTATGAAAATTTGAAATATTTCAAAAATGACTCTAATGATTTGTTTCAAAACAAGTATTTAGGTAGGGTTTTGCATGGTGGATAAGAAGGTATTCTCGTTTTTTGTAAAAAAAAAAGATATATATATATATTTTAGGTAATTTTATCAATGACTAATTTAAAAAAATTTGAAATCTTTTCAAAAAGAATATAAAAGTTTTTTTCAAAACTTTAAACTAAAGAGTATTTCATATGATTATCAATTTGGTTTTTCTGAGAAAAAATGATATAAAGATTGTTTTCGGAAAACTTTAATTTAATTTTTATTAATGATATTCCAGGTCTCCACCGTGGTTCGGATTCCACGTTAAACTGTAGGTCCTTCATTTCATCTCACAATCACCCTACCGACATTAGCGTAAGTGCGTATAACCCGAACGGTTAGTAAGACGCGGTGCTAATAATAATAATAATAATATTAATGATATTATTTTATAGTAGACTTATGAGACCATTATGTACGATTGTGTCGTATCATTTATTTGTACGTACCTCTTGTCTTACTATATTTAATTCACAATAGCTTTGCCTTTTTATGATGGCTTAAAAATTAGCTAAAATGATATACTCATCCGCCTTATAAATGTGTTATTCCAAATAAACAATTTAAGTAAAGTGACTATATTTTGCCAAGTGGATATAAAGTGATATACTAGACCTGTGGTATTCAACCATTTTCTGTTCGCGTAAACCAAGATATAAATTCTCTCAAACTTTGTCCTCCCAAAGTTATTGGTGCATAAGGAAAGCTATAGGCCTATATATTCTATAATATATATCTCAAATAAATTATATCCCATATAATGGCTTAAATGATAAGTTTTAACTAATACATATATATGTGTTTATATATTCCAAACTTTACGTACCCCTTTGATGTATTCGCGTACCTCGGGGGTACACACATCCCAGGTTGAATAGCACTGTACAAAATTGTATCTTTACTAATTTAAATTATTAAAAAATACCAATGTCTTCAACAAGCATCACCCGTCTGGGATAGTTGCATATTCATACTAATGAGGTAGCGATGAAAAAGGTAGAAATAAGAGGAAATGTACCCTATTTGAGTGAAGTGAGAGAGATAAACGCTATTTTGAAATAAATAAATAAAATAACTTCACGAGAAGTGGCTAGGATTGTAATCCTGACACCATGTCACCGGAAAACAAGACTAGACTAGACTGGTGGTTTTTCTGCCCGACCACCAGTGTAGGTATGGAGGCTGTTGATCTAATGTTTTAGCTTGAATAAGGAATATTTTGTGGTCACCAGGGAAAACATTGATCAAACCTTAATTAAATATTTAAACCTCAATTAAATCAGCAGCATGTGCTGTTTAGTGGGATTCAATTAAATTCAATTGATACAATTTAAAACGATGTGAAAACAATTGGACATTTATAGAAGGATTTTGGTAGGAAGGACCACATCTGAGTTAATAAAGTTACTATAACTACTAAATCATAAGCGAACTCATGTGATATGTAGGTGTCACTTTTGATAGAACGCATCAATACCTAGACATGAAGTGTAATAACAATGCTATTATTGTTGACAGCTATAAAGTTTATAAATCATAAAATTCCCTTCCTACTAGAATTCCACTATATCTATCTACATATTGATTTGAATTATGCTCTAATCGAAATTATAGGATATTGATTAAAAAAAAATTGTCATGCAATAATCAGATAATTTTCGATAAAAAAAGAGAAGAAAATATACATCTAAAATTTTGCATGCACAGCTAACAGAAAAAATTATTTTGATCAATTTTATTTCCAAAATATAATTTAAAAATTGAGTTTTTTGAAAGCAAGTCAAGATAAGTGTAATATAAGAGTAAGTCATAAAAGCACCAACCTAATATTTTATTTTTCAAACTATGTATTACATTGATCAGGGCAGTATTGAATGAAGGACAAATACTAGTAGGCTATGTAGCGAATCCTAACACTCGTCATGAGGACTAAACATCAATCACGTCTAGTCTGGATTGCCGATGATGGAGATATCGGAGCTTGAGTTCGGGCCAGATGCATTGATTTTGTTTCCTGAGGGTTTTCCTAATCCCCTCCACACACATGCGAATACTTTTGCTCTAACCTATACATTTCTCATCGCTATCCCGTTAATGTAGTTAAAGTGCGGATAGTCCAGATGGATATGGTTATCATAAATTATTTTCTCATAATAAGCGTTGAAAGTTTAACGGAAATAAACCTAATAAGTTACCTACCCCAATAAGTACGGTATAATATTTTTGGTACAACTTAAAACGTGCTTTGGTTCAATTTAAAATTTCACTACGCTTATTTATTAATTTTAAACATACGTACATTCATAGCTAACATAAACTCTATAGTAATCCCCCTCATGGTTCATTTTTATGTTACCGACCTGACCTCAGGATAATAGGCCCCTCCTTATTTTGTGTCTAGTTCAATATCTTCAAAAACTATTAGTATACCCTAATAAAATCTATCATTAATATGATTAGTGTAGTTTTCTCTCTCTCACAAAGGGATCAATATAATTTTAAAGATATTTGAATATTGCATGTGTATAATAATAACAGATTTTCTTACTTTATTTTTATTTGTGTTTTCCCCCTAATGAAATGATTTGATATCCATATAATATATTATATATACTTAGCACCGCGTCTTACTACCCGTTCGCGCTATACGCTTTTTAAGTACTAATTACGCTAATGGATTATGAATTGGGAAGGTGAATTAGAGGAAATTAACCCGCATTTGCTTGGAGGGATAGTGGAAAACCATTTAGGAAAAACCACCCCCAGTCTACCCGACCGAGATTCGAACCTCGATCTCCCCGTCCTCAGCGGTCGAGCTCAACACGACAAGCGCGTTAGCCAACTACGCCACCGAGGCGGGTGATATCCATATAACAAAATGCGAAATCTATGTGCTAATTCATGTGGTTTGACCACTCATTTTGGTATTACTTAAAATACGAGATTCTATGTTACATTTACAATAATATATTTATTTATTGTTTAATCTAATGTTATAGAATTCATTCTGTGAAGTCATATAATCAAAAATATTGCATTTCTATATAAAGTTAATGTCTTATCCACTCCCTTCGCAAATGGTTTCCAAGACGACTCGTAATTCTCAGTATATCTGATATTTTTACAGCGTAAGTTAAGCCAAGTGTTCGCTTACTGAATTGCCTACCATATCTCTAATAGTAGTAATATATGACTATTCAACTATGGAAGTACTATTTAACATATCAACAGAGCTGCAATGGCTGACTTCACCACTGATATCTATAATCAC
Source organism: Timema shepardi (assembly GCA_902151425.1). NCBI lineage: Eukaryota > Metazoa > Arthropoda > Insecta > Phasmatodea > Timematidae > Timema > Timema shepardi. Next base: position 45,232 of record CABFVX010003635.1, on the reverse strand, counting down.
ACACACTGGTTGTATGGTTCTTGCTGGAGATCAATGGCGCATGCGTATGGAATGTCAGTTATCTTCAAGCGATATGAAGTGGAAACATCATAATGATATTTTGAGTAGAACTCAATAGGTGGTGTGTCGGACATTTTATGGAAAACAAATAAACTCTTACTTCCCTTTGTTTAGCATGGGCACTTTCATTTTAAAGATTTAACTCGATTATGCCTTAGAATAACTTGTCTAAGCCTTTTTATGGTTATGCATACACAATAATTTTACTTTCTCATGCATAAAAAGCATTGCATTCGTAAACTTTTTATATCTTGATATTTTGATGGATCCTGACATTTTATGTCTTTAAACTCAAAATAGTGAGTTTTACCAATTTGTGTGTCCCCAAGTCTGTCTGTCTCTGGGGTTACAGCACTAAACAGTTTAATGGATTATGTTCACACTTTATATTTAGTTATTGTATGGCTTTATCTCAAGGCAAATGGTGATTTTAATATAGTCCTAAGATAAGGGTAGCTTACTGATGACTGATTCTAATGTTTTTAAAGAGTTTAACATGTGGCTCCAGATTGATAAATGTTGAGTGTTTTACATGGTAATTAACCACTTCCAGATAAATATTAAAAAGTTAATTAAATGTGGTCTAGTGATGCCCTCTTTTCAAAATGTTGTTCTCTAATGACCATGAACTAGTGAGAAAGTGTATATATTGTGTCGTGCCATTTATTTTAAACAATAATAATTATATCCTTCTTATATTCTTCTGGCTCATAATTTCTGGTGGTTTGTATTTCATATTATTTGAAATTTACAATATGTTTAGAACTATCATTTTGAGTTACGATTTTAATAAAATGGCACCAAAAATGTCGGTGAGTCTAATATCCTGATATGCATATGTGGACATTTTTTACTTTCTCTCGACCCTTAGGAGAGAGAAGTATTGTGATCATCAAAAAATCAAGCTCGAGATTTTGATAAATTTCGGTGTCTCATGACCCTCCGAGTTCGAAAAGTGGTTTTCGAGTTGCCGTCTGTCTGTCTGTACCGCAGGTTAGAGGCGAAATCATTTTACCGATTGGGTTAAAACTTGGTATCTGAGGTTCTCATAAGGTCTCCCCGAGGGATTTTTTGAATCAGATATCTAATACTAAATTTAAGGGTAGTTTACTGAAGGGTAGAAAGAAAAATAGTCTATTTCCTCCCGTCCAAACGATCTTAATTTAATTTAGTATCGAAGTATTGTTTAACACTATAAACGAGATGGTGTATCTTATTTGACCATGAAAATAATTTTGAGGGTACTTTACATGAGCTGAAATACGAAATAAATTATTGTTGTACTATTAAAGATACTTTTTTTTATCCAAAATAATTTTTTAATAAGCCGAAATATAAGCAAATATATATTTTTATATAGATTTTTGAGATGTGAAATTAATTGCTATGTTCTTTGATAAACAGAGATGTTCCTTTTTTCTAAATGTGTCTGTAACGGTGTTTCATATTTAATTTATGATTTTTGATGGAGTGTTTATGTGAAAATATATATTATTTGTTTCACAAATCTAAAGAGATTTTAGTAAATGTCTCTATTTTAAGACAAAAGGTGCACCGTATCATTTATTTCAACTCATTCACCGGGTAATTTTATCCCAAGAATAAATTAAAAAACTACCCGCCTCAGTGGCGTAGTTGGCTAATGCGTTTGTCGTGTTGAGCTCTACTGCTGAGGACGGGGAGATCGAGGTTCGAATCTCGTTCGGGTGAACTGGGG
>CABFVX010003635.1:10110-40881 GCA_902151425.1 Timema shepardi | reverse complement strand
CTATTATTATTATTATTAGCACCGCGTCTTACTACCCGTTCGGGTTATACGCACTTACGCTAATGTGTAATGGTAGGGTGATTGTGAGATGAAATGGAGGACCTACAGTTTAACGTGGAATCCGAACCACGGTGGAGGCCTGGCATTCCCCACATTCACAAGATGTCTTGTCAGAGGTGAAGGAAGAGTTTGGTAATCAGATAAATCTGTGCCGGGACCGAGGATTGAACCCCGGCCGCCAGCATAGAAGTCTGACACCTTACCGCTAGACCGCCAGGTCACCTACTACTTTCTTACCATTGGTTCAACTTTTACATTTATCAAAATAAATGTATGATCTTTTTTTTTGCCAAATAATGGTGACCGCAACTATATTGATATTTTGTCATGTGGTGCAGACATGTTTTTAGTTATCTAATCACCGTCCTCATCCTCCGGCACCGTACCGTGACGTGTACCTCCAAGTCTCAGTATGATATTGGCACATTTTTCAGAGTATTTTCATGAAAATTTAAAGAGTTGCTGATCGCAAGTAAATTTGGTTTATTCTTGTTTTTCAAGTTTTGTCAACAGATGAGCCTCAACTAATACCAGTCATCATCGTATCAGGGTGAGAGAGCACCACGTCAATTATATATTGGTATTTCAGTCTAGGGCTAGTTTTAATCCCAGTGTGACCTTCACGGCATATTCTAGCGTTGTAATCATAATACCATGGACGTCCATTATTATCAATGAATGATATATTTTAGAAAAGCAAAGTCTTTTTATCTTACTTGGTGAGAAGAACGTGCGCTATTTCAAAGCCTACTAAAGGAGGTTGTGAATTTAACGTGAAAGTTTTGAGGCATGGCAGGTTTCCTAGGAACATAAAACTGAACAATGTTAGGATCATATCGGATAGCTGGACCATCTAGACTTCAACTGCTATAGTCACAAAGTTTGCTTCCGACCATAGTGCCAAATATTGCTCCTATTGCACCGATGATTAGAACCAGTATTTTTTATGTAGTATCAAATATGTACCGTACGTAAATACGTTGCAAAATCAGTTAAATGTGTGTTAGAATATGTAATAATGTAAACATATGTAACATTAAATAAACCTTCTTTCCTCACGTGAAAAATGCCTACATATATTATTGAAAGAAATTTAATTTTATGTCTACAAATTTCAATAAAAACTTTTTTCTTAATCTACACACACATAATTGCTTTTTTAACGAGGTGTGTTACATTATTAGTTGGCTATAATAATAATAATAATAATAATAATATTTAGCACCGCGTTCGGGTTATACGCTTTAAGTACTAATTACTCTAATAGATTAGGAATTGGGAAGGTTGAATTAGAGGAAGTGAACCCGCATTTGCATGGAGAGAGAGTGGAGAACCATTTAGTAAAAAACCACCCCCAGTTCACCCGAACGAGATTCGAACCTCGATCTCCCCGTCCTCAGCAGTAGAGCAGCTCAACACGACTAGCGCGTTAGCCAACTACGCCAACGAGGCGGGTATTAGTTGGCTATAGACCACTCAAATTTTGTATTAACGAAATACTTTAAATACATTTAAGTATATAACTGATATTAGAAATAATACAAACACTACAAAATATCAATGAAAATATGTGAACGTCAGACCCATCCAGATGTTTTAAGGTAAGTTTCCTATAGTTCTTTATTTTGGTCAAAGGTTAAATGTTTGATTATTAGCCGGTATTATTATTTCACTTACACGTATGTACATAGTTACTCTTGTGTGCATGCCTTCCCTGCGTCACAGCCTTTAAATTATATTTTCCTGATTGATTTTGGGTACAGTTTTCATCATTTGTTCCTTACCTTACCGCTTTACATCCGTTTATTCTCCCGACCAAAGAACAGGAAAATAAGCTAATCATATAAAATAATGATTGTTCTTACAATTCCTTGACTTTTGTCAACAAACTGACACGCCGTGCGAAATACATGCTTCTGAGACGACTACATTCGCTCCCCTCCCCGGAGCAAGAAACGTCAGAGACAGAGAGTTACGTTACGGAAATTGTAATCCTTTCTGACAAGTCAGCAAACCTGATTTGAAATTTGATTACTGTCTTTTCTTCACTTAATACATCTCTTTATGAAAGTACAGGTGCCCTGAAAATTAGCGAAACATCGTTTAAAAGTATTTTCCCCAAGAAAAAAATATAAAATAATACCACGATAAATTAAACGCAAAGTATGTAATTTTATATAACATTCTAGAAAATGTGTTAAGATTTTCTAAAATATATAAAATTAAAACTGAAAATACAGTCCCAAACAAACTAATGCACCGATATTTCCCTATTCATGTTTTTAACTGGAAGGATTACATAAAAACCCGGGCTCTCCTTATGAGATATAATCTATAATTTTTTAAATGAATAAAATGAGTAAAAAAATATATTTTTTAATTAATAAAAAATTATAGAACAGAATATTTTAGTTATATATACGTTTTGATACACTAGTAATGTGCCGTAGTTTGTGGAAGATGTCAATTTTAGGTCATACTTAAAAAAATAAAAACATCACAAATTGAGTGGATGTTGTAAGGTACGGTATGTTGCCATCGGAACGTCGTTTATCTTGATTTATCATGTATTTTTATATAATTTATTCTGTGAATCAACATTATTAAGAGCGTTCAGCTTCACTAATTTTGAGCGCACATACAAATATTTTAATATGACAGAGAAAGTTGGTAATGTTCAATATTAAACACTATGAATTAAAATGTTAGCCGTGACAGCCTTTTGAGAGATGAACCTTGAGCTTAATACCATCAGCGTGACAAAACCTGTAGATAGATGAACCTCTATTTTGATATTTATAAGTTTATGAAACATAGAGGTTGTTTCTGTAACCAATATCTTAGATTCGCCTTGTAATGAATCTGAACTGACAAGGTCAACTCGATTGTTACATAATCATCTAAGGTTTCATCTTGAAGAGATTTATTCTATTCGAATACAAAGGGTGAACACTAAGATCACTTGGACAGAAAGGAAATATAAAATATGACCTATTATCAATGTTACAATTATTTTTTTCTCTTAAAACTATATTTTATGGACTAGTATGACCATTTTAAATAAATATACATTAGAGTCTGTTTAAAACACAGGGAAATAGCTCTTATGCTATGTCCACCGTACAAACTAACTCTACTCCACATTATATATATTTTTATAGCTCAATATCTTATGTTTTTTGTAACCATGTCTTACTACTTTTCCGGGTTATTTGCATATGCACCAATGAACGCTAATACTTTATATATGATGAAGGTGGAATTTAAAGGGAGAGTAGAAGTATTTGCATGCAGTGAGAGGGGAAATACATTAAGGAAAAAGCACCGCTAGTAAACCCAGCCAGGACTCGAACTCTCTTCATCGGGAATCCATTATATTGCAAAGGCGGTGCTTTAGACCAGAGCTTGGAACCTTTTTTTTTTTGCCTCAATTGACTTATAAACTTACCAGAGTTCCCCCGATCACATATTAGTTCGCCAATCTACCTTTGCTTCGTTTTTGTTGTTGTGCATACATCTTCTTATTTACTAAACTCAATCTTTCCACAAATTATTGTGTGTGTTTCCTTTATAAAAACAAATGTTATAATTTATAAAACGTACATTTTCTAACTAAACTATTTACGTTTCTTAAACATTACCAATTATGACCTGTCAAGGTTGTTTTGGTTACACTCAAATATTATTTCAAAGTGGGTACTTGATACATTTCTGAGTTTAGGAAACTTAAAGATCTACTTTTAATTTCGAGATAATTATTTTCTTATATGCTAGACTTAAAATTGACGCAAGATCGACTGATCGATCTCGATTGACCAGTTGCCGACCCTTGTTTTAGATTATTTGAACATCAAAATGGTCTCAAAGTTTTGTTTATAAAAAAAACCCTTTCATTTTTGTAAATTTTTAGTTGCTTTGTAGTTTTTATTGCTTACAACTATGAATGATAAAGTTTTTAATTTATTTCTGTCAATGATATTCTTAATTTTGATTTTCTTGTAGTTATTTAATTATCAATTTGAAGGTTTGGTATTTCATTTGAAGTTGGGTATGCTTTTTTTTTGCTGGCTAGTTGTTAAATTACCGGTATGGGGTCTTTCTATTATATTTTTCTAAATGCAGGTTAATCATAAGCAGCTAATAAACTATATAGGCATTAAATGATTTGAGTATTATTTGATCCAATCATAGTAGGCCATAAGTTTTAGTCGCATAAATTCCAGGTAAATCCACATTTTAAATAGGGAGGTTTAATTTAGCTGTTCCTTCTCTTGATGAAACAGCGCTGGGAGTTTTTTTTCCCATAGTATACTCTACCGTCGATTTGTATTTAACATGCGCCACGACGTCCCTAGATTGCGACGCCTCAAATCACAATAACTCGCACGTAGCGTTTGGACGTAATCGCGTTGCGAGGCATTGTTGTGTTAAGGTGACGTAGTTAATACCTGCACAGTAGGCCCAGCCCTTCGAACAATGCCTTCAATAGTCTGCCAGGGGCCGCTGGGTGCCACGGATAAAGGATTGAGACGGAGGGAAAGGTCGCGTTGTCCATGTTCGGTTTATGAAGTGAAAAACCTTCGTGGGACGGGATTATTACCGACCGGTGATCTCAATATCCACTCTCTCTTTCACTCATGTGGTCAGGTCAAATGTGATTCTTCCTTTACGGCCTTGTCTCGGGTTTCTCCTTGCGGAGAAATTGGAGGTCATGAGTGCAAACCCTGACCGTCCTTGTTCTTCATTTTATTGGTTAGTGTGTGCGAAACGAGGTTTAACTCTGAAAATACAGGCTTGCTCACTCAGTCTATTGTGAAGGGAGTTTTATTCTCTAACTTTCCTTTGGTTGTTATTATATGATTGATAACTTGGATTGCCGTTGATTGGGAGGTTGGACTCGCAAAGGTGGTCACACGGTCTAAGGCAGGGATTTCCTAACTTTCTAGACAGAAAGGGCCCTAGCAAACAAAATAAAAAATTCGCTAGTGCTCTCATACAATTTTTACAACAATATAATTAACATTCAATAACGACACTTGCAATTTAAGGGCCTTTTAAAACTAAACACTTGAAAAATATCATATTCTGAAATTTGAAAAATGACACCTGGACACGGGAATTGAACCCGGGACCTTCGGCTTAGTACGCCAATGCTCTTACCACTGAGCTATCCAAGATTCGTCCCGTGCCCATGGTCATTCTTCACTCATAGTTTAAGGCAGAGTCTATAAGCTGACGACTTCCACGTCCATCTTAGACTCTGCCTTAAACTATGAGTGAAGAATGACCATCGGCACGGGACGAATCTTGGATAGCTCAGTGATAAGAGCATTAGCGTACTAAGCCGAAGGTCCCGGGTTCGATTCCCGTGTCCAGGTGTCATTTTTCAATTTTCAGAATATGATATCTATAAGGTGAATTCCTCACTAAAATGCATCAACAATAGTTTCGGCTATTGGTTTCATTAATATATGCAATCCTGTACAATTATATATATAATTGTCAATTGGCAGCAAAATCGCCAACTACCGAGTCGCTGATGGCTGCGTTGTCCGATGGCTGTGATCTTAGATAATCACATGTTTATAAGCCGACGACTTCCACGCCAATCTCAGACTCTGCCTTAAACTATGAGTGAAGAATGACCATGGGCACGGGACGAATCCTGGATAGCTCAGTGGTAAGAGCATTAGCGTACTAAGCCGAAGGTCCCGGGTTCGATTCCCGTGTCCAGGTGTCATTTTTCAATTTTCAGAATATGATATCTTTGAGGGACTATCCCCACTAAAATGTATTAACAATAGTTTCGGCTATTTGTTTCATTAAAATATGCAAATCCTGTACAATTATTTATATGATTGTCGAATGGCTGCAAAAATGCCAACTACCGAGTCGCTCATGGCTGCGTTGTCTGATGGCTGTGATCTTATATAATCACATGTTTATAAGCTGACGACTTCCACGACCATCTTAGACTCTGCCTTACACTATGAGTGAAGAATGACCACGGGCACGGGACGAATCTTGGATAGCTCAGTGGTAAGAGCATTGGCATACTAAACTGAAGGTCCCGGGTTCGATTCCCGTGTCCAGGTGTCATTTTTCAATTTTCAGAATATGATATCTTTGAGGGACTATCCCGACTAAAATGCATTAACAATAGTTTCGGCTATTTGTTTCATTACTTGAAAAATATATTTAAAAAAGATACATTTTACATCTACTTAATTGTGCAAAATGTTGAACTTTAGATCAGTATGCTTGTATATTTATTTATTAGTTGCTAGGGTGGGATTGTTTTTGATCACAAAGTGCTTCAATATTTGTAGATATAGTTGCCATCTGTAACAGCTGATTGATTATCTTCTTTATTTAGCTTGTTTCTAAATTTAGTCTTTGTACAGTCTGATTTCGGTAGGAAGAACAGTAGAAAATTTATGGAAAGGTTACTAGATTTCAAAATGTATCCCTACGCCAAAACATATGATTTGAAAGACAATCTGTTCAGCAGCTGTCACTTTTGACAAGCAAAGTTTTTAAAACAAGAAACGTTATAGTAATAAAAAAAAATGACAATTTTAATTTTTTTAAATCAAAAATGAAATATTTAAAAACAATTCAATTTTATTCCTTTTTTTCATATGTGTATTGAATTAAATATTGAAAAGAGGATATAAGGGCAAGGGCCTACACACTTACCAGGAAACTGTAGGCTTCAAAGTTCAAAATTAAAACATGGTACAACACATAATTATGTAATTTTTGAGGTACATTAATCCCTTTCTTTAGCAGAAGAAAGTAAAACACAGACTGGACTATTCAGTATGGCATATGTGTATTATTAATGGTTAGACAGTATAATATGTTGGATGTGTAATAGCTTAACTTGACTTAATGTTTTGATAAGGTAATGATTTTTAGAATACTTTAATGAACGTAAAAACCTGTTAGCAAATTTAGGAGTTAGTTACTATCACTTCTGGACTTGTCTAGAGTTATAGCAACAACTTCTTCCGCTTCATCACTGGAGTTGGACTCATCTTCATCATCGTCGTCGCCTAGGTTAATTAATAAAGGTGGGTGTCTGTCATTCACATTCATCTTCATCTCTCTGTCCCAATTTTCCTTAATGAGTTTCTCGCACGGGTCCACATACTTACTCCAGCTAAAACATTTATAAGTATTCACATATACTGGACTTACTTGTAACACAAAACAAACAGTTAATAAGGGAGTAGGTGACCTGGCGGTCTAGGGGTAAGGTGTCAGACTTCTGTGCTGGCGGCAAGGGTTCAATCCTCGGTCCTGGCACAGATTTATCTGATTACCAAACCCGTCATTAACCTCTGACAAGACATCTTGTGAATGTGGGGAATGCCAGGCCTCCACCGTGGTTCGGATTCCACGTTAAACTGTAGGTCCTCCATTTCGTCTCATAATCACCTTACCATTACACATTAGTGTAAGTGCGTATAACGGGTAGTAAGACGCGGTGCTAATAATATAATAATAAAAATAATAATAATAAGGGAGTAACTGTAGGTGATTGCAAATTAGTATCTGTGTAAGAATACTGTGACTTATCAAGGCTACCCATTAGCACGTCATCCTATTAGAGCATCAAATCACGTGAAACAGGGTGTAAAGGTGTGCATATATTAGATAAGAGCATAATTTTATACAATAATTGGACCCACGCAAACATGTTTAACACTTTAATCACATGTGCTCAGTGATACTTTCCATACACCAACTGTCATTGTCTCCGATGGCCGATACGGCGGTATCCAATGACATGCGTCTCCTGAGAGTCATCAATGGATATTTTGCGCTTCGGTAAAATATATTTTACAAATTACAGCTAATGTAAATATGTTAAATAGTTTGTATGACACAATTTATTTATCTGTTGCTGTTGAGGGCCAAACATTCAAAATAAAACCTTAGCTTATATTTGTAAATACCCCTAAAGCCAAAAGGGAGAGAGGTCAAGATCCAAGTAAGAGTTTTGTAAATAATCACTGGCACCAACCTTGATGATACATTCTATAGATAGCTTGACGTATAGAATCTCTTGTAAACTCATCTACGGCTTTAGCTGAAACGCCAAGATTTTGTTTTCTGATTTTCTTCTTTCCAGGAGTCTCAACTTCATCAATGTTCCTTTTACAGTAACTGAAATCAATATTCAGCCAAGAAACTACTCCATCAAACATGTCTACAGATATAATTAACCTTTGAAATAATGTATATAGTAAAAAAGTGATAAGATGGGAGGGTACGCCAAAATAAATACATAAGATACTTCTTTTAAATAGAAAGATACTTCTTTTAAATAGAAAATAACAAATAATGTTACCTAATTTTCTAATCCTTCATACCAGTAAAATCCCCAAAGAAAATCAATAAATAACTATTAAAATTATAATCAAATTTGTTATTTTTTCAACATTTTAACAAATGGCTAAAATCTTAGCTATATTTACAAAAATGTGTTTCTACCTTTAAATTTTAATATACTACGACATAATTTTTTTCTAGCACCATTATAATGTTTAATTGATTATTAGCCTACTAATTAAAGGTAAGGATAAGTTATTGTATTGTTATTTATTGTATTACTATATGCACTAGTTAAATTTTTTATTATTTGAGATTTTTTAAAACTAACACAACCTAATCTTTCAAGCATCAACAACATGGAACTTAGTTAGGCATAGTTTTGATTCAATTGTTAGCTATACATTATTTTCAATAACGATTTTAGTGTAATTAGGTATTCCGTATTCTTGTGACCAGGATGATGGTATTAGATAATTTATTATCTGCTATTTTATATATAAAAATGTGACCTGTATGTAGATATGTTTGCGCACTAGCCCCAATCAATATATAATCTGAATGGTCGATTTTAGTATACAAACAGATGCTGTCGGAAAATAGTCTTAATACCACAAACACACTATTGAAATGTTTTGTGTGATTAATAGGCCTAGAGCTGTTGATGATGTTAGAGTTATAATCACAGAATATCCTAAGTATGTGTTTACATACTACTAGCGTAGCCATTTATAATTTCTGTAATTACTTGACAAATTATGTAAAAGGAAGAAAAGCAGGCTATGTTGAAACACACTTCACCCTGTTCTGAACTATAAATGGTGAGAACAACTAACCATAGACAAAACAATCCTTGCAAAGATAAAAATACAAAATAGGCTTACTCACCATCTCACACTACTCTCGTTTATTTGGATCAATTCAGGTGATAATTTATTAACCTCGCACTTGAGTGGTAGGAATCCAGCAGCTAAATTGGGACCACTAAGCACTCCTGGTCTTCGGGCTTGTTGGCTGGGTTTGGATACTCATTTTCAGAGGGGAAATAGAAGAGGCAATTGAGATTATTATTATTATTATTATTATTATTATTATTATTATTATTATTATTATTATTATTATTATTATTAGCACCGCGTATTACTACCCGTTCGGGTTATACGCTTTAATTACTAATTACGCTAATTGATTGAGAATTGGGAAGGTTTAATTAGAGGAAATGAACCCGCATTTGCGTGGAGGGAGAGTGGAAAACCATTTAGGAAATACCACCCCCAGTTCACACGACCGAGATTCGAACCTCGATCTCCCCGTCCCCGGCGGTCGAGCTCAACACGACTAGCGCGTTAGCCAACTGCGCCACTGAGGCGGGTTAGATTAATAAAACCAAACCTTTATTCAACACAAGCACCTCTGCAACAAAGATTATTTTAAAAAATATGACCTAATTTCTTAACCAAAGTTATTCTATTTTAAAATGTTTTAATACAAAGTTAAAACACTAAAAAAAAGTTACGATAGTATAAAAATATCAAAGCTAATAAATCTCTCCTATTGAAAACTCATTTATCTTATGTTTTGTATTCGTACTATATTAACATCATTTTTTCCAAACCTAGGCCTAGTCAAGAGCTTAATACAAGAATCTTAGGGTTTAGATAGGACAGGGGCCAACTTCTTTTCTTGATACACACGCAATATGATATTCACTAAATATTTTAACATAAAATTGAAAATTAAATATATTATAAATATATGTAACTGCCACAAACACTTTGTTGACCCTTGGGTACCCTATATCGTTACTTTTATTGGTCCAAATATACTAATGAAGACGTTAATTCCTTAAAAATAGAATTAAAAAATTTAAAAACGTGAGTCAATTTAAAACAAATTATGTATAGTGCTATTTTTCTCGGGTTCGCTAGTGTATCCTATATTACCAATTTTGAGTAAATATCTCAATTTTTAAACAATAGAGCGAGAAAGTCCATGCGAAGTTCCGTACCATTTATTTTTTATATAATAACTTATTTGTAGCTTTAAGACTATCATATCAAAGCTTACACATTTTCTTTAACGAAACCGCGATCTATATATATATTATGTTAGCCTGTGAATGAATAGACGTTATTAAGAAACGGCTCCTGATGTCATAATTTAAGTGGGGAAGTGTATGAATAAAAATATATTTTGTGTTGTAGTTTTGAACGAAAATCAGAAAAAAATGTGAGCTTACGCTGGGCTTTACTACAAAATAAAAACGCTGTTACTTTGAAAAGAAAGTTTTCTTAATAAAGTTATCGGCTTTATAAGTCTAGTACTATTATATTTTATCACTCAATAAAAGCTTACATTTATTAATCAATTAATGTATTTAAAATATGCATTTCAATTATAGTTAAATGTAATATAAGTTTACATTTCATGGAGTGTGAGGGGGAGGGGTGTACTATCCTCAGGGCCCTGTGGCCTAATTGGCTACATTCTCAACACTAGGCGTGTTTAGAAAGTGAGCGTTGAATACCCATTAAAAATAAAGAAAACTCTGTAAATATTTATTAAGCCTTCTAAAGGAACACACCTCCATGAATGTAAACACAATGTCCAAGAAACACTACCGCAAACATACAAATGAACCAGAGAAGTAAGAAAGTATTTGTTTTTAACATCATGACCAAGACAATCGAAATAACAAGTCACAGCGTAAATACGTAAAAAGTTCCAGTAAAGAGCTACCGGAGATTCATGGGCGAAGAAGAATCCATTAAGTATTCAGGGTTAAGGACGTAAAAAAATCTCTTGGTAGAACACAACAGCAATGGAGATTTCTCCAGGGAGCATGGAGTTGGGTGGTTCAGAATGACCTCCATTCTCTGTAAACCTCTTTGGAACGTGCGTGAGATGGAAAGGCGATGAAAACTCTTTTTAAAATGTACTGTACGTAGAGAAACTTTAACTACACAGCCAAACTAATTTCGAGTGCCGATAGCTTAGTAAGCACCTTTTTTTCTAGACTTTCTCTAATGGTTCAGTAACGACATCTTTTTCAATTTGAATTAATTAAAAAATATTATGGTTACAGCTAAGACATCTGACGCCTCAGCTCAGTCGATAGCATGTCTGTATACTGATATAAAGGACCCGGGCTAGACTCTCAATATGGCCGAAGTAACCCGCCTCGGTGGCGTAGTTGGCTAACGCGCTAGTCGTGTTGAGCTCGACTGCTGAGGACGGGGAGATCGAGGTTCGAATCTCGGTCGGGTGAACTGGGGGTGGTTTTTTCCTAAATGGTTTTCCACTCTCCCTCCACGCAAATGCGGGTTCACTTCCTCTAATTCAACCTTCCCAATTCCTAATCCATTAGCGTAATTAGTACTTAAAGCGTGTAACCTGAACAGGTAGTAAGACGTGGTGCTAAATAATAATAGAAATAATAATAATAAACATGGCCGAATATTTGTCATTGGTAAAATGTGGGTTTACCCTTTCACATTAATAAATTAACGGTCGGTGACTGGATGTTGTGTCTGTCCTAGTCTTAAGTTAGATTATAAAGCAATATTATGAAGCTACGGCAGGCCTATCAGTATGGCAGTGGAAAATATATGGTTTGAATAAGCAAACTCGCCTAGACCACAGGCTGGGAACAGTAATGGATGTAAAGTAAAATTAATTTATATAAGATATTAATTAAGTGTTTAAAACGGTATTGATGCGTAGAGGATCTTAACGTATACAGGTACCAATTAATGATATTGATTTCTCACATATTTGGTCAAATGGTTTATAATTAATTATGTCCACTCCAACTGATTTCTTTTTTTAACACAGCATATTATTTAATACCCATTCAGTCTACACACATCCATACTAACTGCGCTAATGTGTTAGAAATGAAGAAGGGTGAACTTAAAGGAAGTGTGCCCTCATTTGTACGACGGTAGAATGGAAAACTATTTAATAAAACACATTCTCAGCACACCCAACCGGGATTTTAAGCCTTATCTCCCAATTACCGGTAGCCCAGTCTGTTGAGAGGATGCCCGAGACTATGTGACCACCGAAGCGGGTAAAAAAAAATTGAAAACTTTAAAAAATGACCAAACCCTTCCTTCACCTCTGACAAGACATCTTGTGAATGTGAGGAATGCCAGGCTTCCACCGTGGTTCGGATTCCACGTTAAACTGTATGTCCTCCATTTCATCTCACAATCATCCTACCATTACACATTAGTGTAAGTGCGTATAACCTGAACGGGTATTAAGACGCGGGCTAATAATAATAATAATAATAATTTAAAACATTTATTAAAAATTATTCACGGCGATCTTTATTTTTCGATATCACGTGACACGGTCGCGATTTAAGGTATTTTTTAGACCCATGTAGTGACCTTGAGCTCTGTCCTTTACAGATAACACATCCTTGCACCAGCGGGAGATGTTGGAATGGATTGGTAGAGGTTTGTTGTATTGTGCGCGGGAATGATCTTTACACTGCACTTATTAAACTGAGTTTAGCAGATTCTAAAACACAAAATTATGTCTCCTGTTGTTTATAATTTATGAACATGAGGTTGACATTTGGTGGTGGAAATGGTATAAACTTCCAATGCCAAAAACTGAAAGAAAGTTGGGAAATATAAGGGTAAATCTACAATTTGATGCATAATACATGTTTATATATAACCTAGCTACTGAACTATACATATTTTAATCTGATACATTCTTTTTAAATCATCCTTTATTTGATCATAAAGCTTGTACACCAGTGTATTATATTAAAAAAAAATATTGTTTCGAGATTCCGATTTTCGGAAAATAAATCGGAGAATTGAATGTTTCCATTATTCGGCCGGGAAAAATTATTTGCCAGGATTTTTCGTTAAAAATTAATAGTAAAAGCTTACAATTGAATATTGTCTATCAATGTGACGTTTGTATTTAATGCCCATTAACAATATTATTAATTTTCTAAAGTTAAATTAACCTTATCTTCCTTTAAATATACGGTACTCATAATTTTAGCCGCTTTTATTTTACAGCTAGTGACCCGCCTCGGTGGCGTAGTTGGCTAACGCGCGAGTCGTGTTGAGCTCGACCGCCGAGGACGGGGAGATCGAGGTTCGAATCTCGGTCGGGTGAACTGGGGGTGGTTTTTCCTAAATGGTTTTCCACTCTCCCTCCACGCAAATGCGGGTTCACTTCCTATAATTCAACCTTCCCAATTCCCAATTCATTAGCGTAATTAGTACTTAAAGCGTATAACCCGAACGGGTAGTAATACGCGGTGCTAAATATTATTATTATTATTATTATTATTATTATTATTATTATTATTATTACAGCTAGTGTACCAAGTCAACACAATTATCGAGTGCCATTAAGGAACAATCGCATTTGGCTATTTGATAATACTATTTATCCATGAATAGGTGTAGGGCTATGTAAAAAAAACATTGTTTGGTGAAAAATAACGATAAAAGTGGCTTTTAACTGACGAAATACAGCTTCACCACAGTTATTTTGTATCACGACACCTTTATTACGTTAATGCTATCATTTGGAATGGCATCCATTTGATTTTGTATCATAGAAAATAATAGTCTGATAAACAAGTAGTTTTGAAGCACAAATGCGCTTTTTGAGAGGGTCTAGTAACTAAAACACAAGAGGTAACCAAACACACTGGCTCACTTTAAAAATGTTTTTGGTATTCTTATAGACAAAACTTAAGCAAGCTAGAACTTAGAAGAAAGGTTGCTGAATTTGCGTCGAGGGAAAGTAGTAAACACCTTAATACATTCGACCAGGATTCAAACTCTGACCACAATAAACTCAAATAAGATATCACTACATTGCGTCTACTGGTGCGGGTTTGATTGGAATCTTATCTGCACCGTCAACTGGTCCTGTGGTATAGTGATCAGTGCTCTTGGCTGCTATTCTAGAGATATTGAATTCAATTCCAGACTTGAATTAGGAAATATTTATCGAAAGGGGAATAATTCATATGACCAGCAGGGTTTGGCTAATTAGGCTCCACCTTCTCATATTCACTATCATATCCCCTCATCTCAATGAGACATGGAAAGAGCCTCAACCGGAAGGATGTACTATTATTAGTACGTTCGGACGTCCTCTGGGCAAACAATACATCAGCACTGGCAAATCTTTCCATTAATGGGCTACAGGTTGATATAGTCTGGATACGCCATTGTTATTATCATGTGCACCGTTGGGTGGATGAAAAAAATAATCTCATCTAGTCTGGTTTGCTGGTCACAAGGAGGTCTGAGCTAAAACCCGGCCAGGTATAGGCCTACTGAAATTCTCTTTTAAATAAATATATTCCCAATGTTTTTCGATCTATGGCATTGAAGGTTCATTTTCACTAATTTGCACCTTAGTTGACCTTACCCCATTGGTGTAGTTAAATGCGTATTGTCTGGACGGGTAGTCAAATGCGAAGAAAGAGGCGATAATACATGTATTTTCTTAATACACAGATTGTATGGATTTATAACGAAAAGGATATTATTTTCCTAATCCTCATTGGTGGGTACATGGTATAAACGCCAAGCTCATCTATCCAGTTTGTTTGTGACGGGGAGGTCGAGGTTAAATTATATCCGGGTGTAATGCGTTTTTTTCCCCATCCCAATAGTTTCCCAATCTTTTACCATGCAATTATTGTGGCTACATTTCTTCTAAAATTCTACCTTCCTTATTTCTATTCAATTAGTAATTATTGTATGCGTATAGCCCAAACGGGTGAAGAATACATACGTTATTAACTACGTGTTTACAATGAGAGAACACACTGTCCCGTGCAAGTGAATGACCTTGGACGTCTAATCAAGGTCACCCGGTGTTTTCTTCACCTCAAGATGACCATTCATCGAACTTTGCTTGTTGTGTCGGAGAGAAAGTGAGCACAAGTCTCACGTCTCTTACCGCTCCAACTTTCTTCGTCTCTTGTCCTTCAATTCGTCCTGTCAAGCACACACCTCACACCTCTCCTGGACGTACCTCGTGTCACGACTGTGTGTCACGTGAACACCTGTAATGCGGGTCAACATTCCGCCGTGTTTGGGATGGCGCTGGACATCTTCAGAGGATCGCGTACTGAGGGGGGAAGGTAGTGGGGGTAAGGAGAGATATCTTTTCTGTTAGAACTGCGTATTACTACCCGTACAGGCTACACATCTATGTAGTGATTACACTAATGAGTAAGGAATTTGGAAGTCTAAATTTAGAGGAAATGTACCCGTATTTACGGGAAGGGAAGGTGGAAAACCATTTAGGAAAAAAAACACTCTCAGTGCACCCAAACGGGATCGAAACCATATCTACCCATCTTTGACAGTCTAGTCCATCATGATATTAGCGCGTTAGACCATGCGGTCAGTGAGGTGGGTGGGAAGCGATCACAGTACGATTCTACTTCAGTCCTATTTTCATAGGAAGAATCTTATCTGACAGCAAGATAACTTACTAGATTTTCTTTTATGTGTTCATAAATCAAGTCGTATGATATGTTTCTGCAGGTTTTGATATATATAGTCAATACCTTTAGAATAGCACTAGCAATACAGTAAAAATGTTTTCAATATTGACTGTAAAAAAAGTTTATATTTCCTAGATGGTTTTTTATATGAAATTTGGACTACATTAAGGAACCTTAAGGTGGGACGGAGAGAAACGTGAGTTAAAGTTATTACGGGTATTTTCACCGTTTTTATGACAGAAAATGTTAGTTGAACAAAATAAATAAAACATTGCTTTAATAGGAAAATTTAATTTAGTTTTATAAATATTATAGTTCCTATCTTGAGTATTTGTCATGATCATAATAACATTCGAACATAAACTTTAAAAAGTCCCTAATCAAATTACATTCCAAATACACTCAAATTGTTGAGATTACTATGAGTAGAAACGCTCTACGGTACATGTTTGTTTTTAATGAAGCAATATTTTACTTATTTTTGGCCAATACTTGTTTGTTAAAAAATACCCTTTGAAGATACAAACTTTAAGGCGGCCTCCATGGTCAGCGAGACAGTATCAATTGCTGTCAGGCCACACGGCTTAAGATACAACGATCTGTGTCGTTTTCTGGAACTACTTCTCTATTATGTCTAAGCTTATAAGGTGACCTGGCGGTTTAGGGGTAAGGTGTCAGACTTATATGCTGGCGGCCGGGGTTCAATCCTCGGTCCCAGCACAGATTTATCTGATTACCAAACCCTTCCTTCACCTCTAACAAGACATCTTGTGAATGTGGGGAATGCCAGGCCTCCACCGTGGTTCGGATTCCACGTTAAACTGTAGGTCCTCCATTTCATCTCGCAATCACCTTACCATTACACATTAGCGTAAGTACGTATAACCCGAACGGGTAGTAAGACGCGATGCTAATAATAATAATCTAAGTTTATACTTCCTTTTGCTCAGTTATAAACCACCCTTGTCATGCCAATAGGTATAAGGGGAAACAAAACTACAAAACTTCTTATCTCAGGGTAAAAGCTCACTGCTAGTTCTCAAATATATTACACATTTTCTGTTGTGAACTTATCAAAAAATTATCGTATTTGTTAGAGGGTGGCTAAATATAGACCCCTTTTTCATCAAGCCTAGTCTCATAGCTCCGCAAATATGATTAAAAAGTCATTGAAAATGAGGATAATGTTACATTTTAACACATTTTTTATATTAATAAAACTCAAAGTATAGGGTTGATGAGGAAAAAGGGTCATGTTGGAATCTTTTGAATTTATTTTGGCGTGAACCAAATTTTGAAATATTACATTATAGAACTAAATATTTCGTTACATCTGCAATGTAATTTATCACTTACCAAGGCACCCCTCCCCCCCATTACTTGCGTCCATTGTCACTCCACATTAAGAATATATACGCACCATATAAATATATAGGGTCAAAATTGTTAATTCTTTACTATATTATTATTATTATTATTATTATTATTATTATTATTATTATTCTATAGTTATTGATATTATCGACGAAAATTAACAGATCACATGACTTAACGAATGAATATATGAAAGGCTTAACATCTTTACCAACTGTAAAAAATGTTCCTTCCTATCTAACTCAGATTGTATCTACATAGGTTGTATTAGTTTGAAATAGCTCCTACAATTATTTTTTTTAAATTCTTGTGTTTTTAACACGCACTTCCCAAACTGTGTGGATTATAAACACATGACTTACACTTTAATCCTAACCTACGCTACGCTAATACAGGTACAAGTCGGTAAGTGGGCAAGAGCGTTTGTAAGAAGCGCGCATTTAGGGCGGTGTTTTTACAGTTTTAAATCAAAACGTTTTTTAGTACAAAATAAAAGAAACCTAGCTCCAGTAGAAATATAGAGTCTAATATTCTACACATGATGATATCAACATTTGTTGAATATCTGTCATGAACATAGCGGCATTAGTTGACAAACTTTTTAAATGAGGAGAAAAAGTTGTCATTAAATTCCAGGACATCCTTGATATATATTCAACCACTATTGAGGTCACCATGTGAAGAAAATTATATTTTATGTTCCTACTGGAGCAATATTTTATTTATTTGGGCCAACACAATATTTTCAATATAAAAACTGCAAAAACCACATACATTTCATCACGTTCCTTACACTCACACCTTAAATTTATCTGGTTCGCAGGGAATGAAGAATTCAGGGTTAGAATCTAAGCAAGCAAATGCGGTTATATTTCCTATAATTCTACCTTTTACTATTCCTTACCCGTTAGTGTAAATGGTGGATAATCAGGATGGGCAGCATGGTGGGGAACAATAGGTGAGAAGAAAAAGAATGGGGGGAAAGAAATGCAATACACACCCAGCCTGGATGTTTATTAATTAATTAGCGAAAAAGACCACTTACCCATCTGAGCGGGAATTGATTACGTTTTCAAATATAATCTTAAACTTATTCTCAACCCATACATATAATAAAACTCTAAGGTTTGACATTTTGTGGAGTTTATATTTTTTCTGGCTGTTATAAACGAAAAGAAAACCAAATAATCTATGTTTTAATTATCTTTTTCTGTCTGTTTGTTGCCAGTAATCTCAAAAAAGGATTCATCATTTCGAGACAGGACTTTTACTGTTACACTCCTTCTTTTTTCGGAAACGGGGTAAGCCATATATGATCACGCTATCTCATTAGTGAGCGAATCTGTGTAAAAAAAACCCTGAGCTTTAGCAGTAAACATAAGTAGCGGCTGCTTGGCACAGGTACAAGTAATGAAACTTGATTCAATCAGTGGGTGGTACGATGAAGGGGTAAGGGGAGGGGCGAGTTTTGGCTTAATATGAAATCATTTTACGCGCTGCACTTAAAGCACTGGTCTCAAGTCTGTCTCATTATTTTCTAGAATTTGCATTTAAAGTTGTCAGTTGTGTTGAAAGCTTTAGCGCTCTGAATAATAGTCTTGATTACTATTTGGCACAAAGCTAAAATCATAATTTGGTTTGGTGTGATAGGTTTCTCTTTCGACTTATTTAATTTTTATTTCTTGGAGAGCATATTAAAGCTATTTATTATAGTGTTAATTGTGTAACATTGCTTTATTCGATAGTCTATACCAGTGGTTCCCAAACTGTGGTCTGCGGCGTCGCGGTTTTTTTAAAGGTGCACCACGAAATATTCCAATATTTTCAATGAAATGACAGCCCACGGGGTTTTACAATCGGTCCATCAATGTGTTGATGTGATGCTAGGAAGGACATAGAATTAAAATAAAAAGTATTTTACTATCTCTGGATTGTTCTGGTTTAAGAAGTCTAGAAAGCAGTTGTTTCTCAACCCACTACGCGAACAGACGCAGGTCACTAAGTGGATCAATTTGTATATAGTGAATGGATTGTTGTAGTTATTTATCGAACTTTCTCGGTACTTGATGTTTGTATATAAATAGCTGTCTCCACGGCCTTGACTTATTGAAGATTGAACCAAGTGAAAGGTGTTATAATCAAGTACTCGTTTAAAAGTTGTTGTACTTGTCTTCATAAAAATTGATTTTTGTATTGTACATTAATAAGCATTGTAAGAGTGAAAATAAAGATGACAAAAAATAGGGGTGGGTGTGTGAAGAAGTGGAAATTTCAAAAATACGACGAGAGTTATTTTTCGACAGATGTCAACGATGAAGAGACCGTAGTGTGTGCTGTGTCTGAAAGTTTTAGCACCAGAGTGCATGCTTCCAAGTAGTCTAAAACGCCATTTAAAAACCAATAATTGAAACACGGAAAGTTAAGAGAGTTAATAGAATCACAACAACAAGAAAGTAACTTTTCTCAGAAGGTGGCAATACCAAGCAAGGCCTTGCTAGCATCACACAAGATTATATGTAGAGTCGCAAAGTGTAAAAAGCCACAAAAATAACTCTATTGGCTGCTGTAGATTCGGTTAACATGATGATTGGGGAGTCTGCGGGGAAACTGATTTCAAATGTACCTTTGTCCAACAATACTATCAGTCGCAGCATCTAGCACATGGCGGAGGATCTCAATGATCAATTAGTTGGAGAAAAAGGAAAGAAATTTAGGGTGCAGCTGGATGAGGCTACGGACAGTAATAAGGATGCACATTTGATTTGCTATGTACGGTATATAGATGGAAATTACATTGTAGAAGATTTTTTTTTTGTAAAAGTATCACTACAAGTAAAAAGGCTCAAAACTGGTTCAAGATTCTGGACAAATTTACAGTTGAAAATAATTTGGACTGGACAAAGTGCGTTGGTGTCTGTACTTATGTTGGTTATTCAATGTCTGACCATTATGAAGGATTATAGACGCTTATTAGCTTAAGCTCCAGATTAACCGTGGAACCATTGCATCATTCACAGAGAAGCACTCGCATCAAATCATATGAGTCTTAGAATGTGTGGTGAGTGTGGTGATCTTTATAAAAACTCGACGAATGAAATAAAGGTTGTTTCACAAAATCGCGTGAGGACATGAGAGCCAAAAACACGTCTTTGTTGTATTACTGCTCCTGACGGCTCTCTCGTGGCAATGTATTGTCTCATGAGTTTGAAATACGGTAGGAAATGTATACTTTTCTTGCAGAGGAAAAATACGAGTATGCCAAACAAGTCACGGAAACTGATTTTTTGGGTAAAACTAGCACCCTTATGTGGTATCTTTGAAAAGTTAAATAAGCTGAATCTTTCCCTGCAAGGAGGCAACATGCATATTTTTAAATTGGTCGAGAAGATTTCAGCTTTCAGAAAAAATTACAGCAATTGAGAAGAAAAATGAATGAAGACAATGGAAAAGATTGTTTCCCCTTGTTAAATCAATTTGTGATCTCCAATGAAAGTGATTTATCTCGCAAAATAAAATCTGATTTTGAAGAGTAGGCATCACAGCTTATCAATTGGATTGAAAAATACTATTAAGACAATGATATCGATAAGTTCACTTGGATTCAGGTCCCGTTCAGGATCGAAGCTCTATTTGAATTTACTTCTGTAGAAGAAGAAAATCTTATTGAACTGTCTTGTGACATTACACTGAAAATAAAATTCATACCATGAAACTGACTTTGTATATAAGTAATAAAAAGAATATTCGCTACTAAGTGGTAAAGCCCAGCAAATCTTAAATCCATTTGCAACATAATATTTGTGCGAAGCTGGTTTTTCGGTGGTTGCTGCGATAAAAATCAAGTATCGTTAGAAAATCAACGTGGAACAAGAAATTAGGATGGCTGTGTCCAGTTTGATTCCAAGATTTGAGAAGATGCGCTGTGAACAATAGACTCACCCCTATCCCACTGATTATGATTTATTTATTCAATGATTTGATTGTTCAAAATATGTATCAATTTAAAACTATTTACATAAATGGTTTGTGAATTCTAAATATAAGCTAATGTTAAGTAGTTATATGTTCCGACTTTGGGAACCGTGAACAATCCTGAGAAACTTAGGGTGCTGTGAACCAAAGAATATTTGGAAACCACCGAGACACTAAGTGTGCCATTAACCGAAATAGATTTGGGAACCACTGGTCTATACAGTACTCGTTGTAATACAAAGTGAACGCGCCAAGGACAAAGATTACACTAACTTAGCTGTTGGAATGAATCTTCAACCCTACTGTCCTGGGGGATTCTAGGGAAGGAGGGGGCCTTTACAACTGTAAGGACAACGTTCCCCGCTAAGTTACTGTTAGACCTTGTCGTTATTCTTTCCCTTATTTAAAACTCTTCTGAGTTTAATATATATATAAACACAAATATACACACACAAGTAAACAAAAACTAATTTAAAATCTTAATATATGTATTTACAGTTTTTATTCATCTAGCTAAAGACAGTTTGATATGCAATTGTCTGTGTTCTCTCCTGGCATGAGTGGCGTCGTACTTTTTCACTGGAGGTGCCAGCTATTCATTATTGTGAATATCCTGTGGACTTTACGTCAGCTGCTAAAGTTCACTCATGGGATTAATGTCAAGAAAGTATCATCTTTAGTCACCAGCCTTGTTCCCTCACCTCAATACTGATTAACTGTTGACGGTCCAACCTTGGTGGCGGGTCTTTGGCTATATAGCTTTAGCATGTTGAAGGGGACCATAGGGCATTTTCATGGGCTAAGTGTGTATTGAAAATGGTACGTTACATCCGATAATCTTTTCCTGACCACACAGGGACTCTGTCATAGTTTGTGTAGCTTAGGAGTAAATCCCTCCTTTATTGCTGGCGTGTGTACCCACACTTCATCACCTACTTAAAATCTTCTTTTTGCTGATCCACGTTGGTCTTTCCTATCCAACTTTAAGATTTTTGTGGACTTGTTCATATGGTGATTTTAGGTGATTTCATAGTTCCACTGTTTATGAAGTGTGATTAAATCTTTCCAACTACCCATCTCAAATTGGTTTCTACACTTTCATTCACGATTTCCCAATATGTAATATATCTCACAAGGGTATAATTACTGTCCCGTTGGAATTTCTGCCTTGGTCGGTGTGAAGTTCAGTGGGTACATCAAGCCTGCTGGCAAATTAAACCAACAAAACTCTGCCCATAGTAACTGCCTTCTGATTTGGCAGAGAATGTGTATACACCCAGTGATTAAAATAGTATGATAAACTATAATAACTTTTCTTCTCGGCTTTATCCTCGAAAAAGGGCCTAATATATCACTAATCACCCACTGCAGTTGTTCACCAACCCGAAACTTCTGTAGTGGGGCCCTAGCTGCTTTATGAGCTTTCCTAGCTGCACAATCAGGGCCTTGCTGGACCAACGCTGTGGTGTCACGATGCATATCAATCCAATAAAAACGTGAGTGGACATTTTTAATTGTCATGTTAGTAACTAAATGACCTCTCGGAGGTGTGTCATTAATACTGCTGAGGATTTCCTTTTTATGCACTCGTGGGATAAACAGCTTAAGTCTATGGGTGTTTACATTTTTTTCATAAGTCATTAAAAATATCTGGTTTAAGTTCTAATTGGTTCCACTGAGTCCACAAACTTGTTGTGGCTCTCTCAAGGGTAACGGCGTCTTCGTGGTGTTGATGGTTGTTAGCTTCTGTACACTGTATAACATGCCTGATCGCTATATCTTCTACTTGCAGCTGATATACCTCATCAGGGTTTCACACAGAAATTGATGAAACTATGAGTGTGACTTTTGCATTCTGGAAAGAAATAAGGGTTGTGGCTTAATTAGCACCCCCACACCGTAGTTTGCCACGGGGTTTTCACGGTTGTGCTTTTGGATTGAGGGAAACTTGAGCTGTTGTCATATTAAAATTATCATCCACCCATTGGCTGTATTTAAAGTCCGTAAACGTCACCGTGTTTACCACCTGGTCAATGTTCTATTCCATAGTTGAATTGCGATAGACGCTCCAGCAACCGAGCTACTTGACCTCTAGGTTATTTGAAACCGTGGAGTAAAACTGGTGCTTGCTATATTGTCTGTGCGCACATGAAAAAACAAGCTTCCTTCAAAATAAAAGAAGTAACTACAATAAAAAAAGGACTAATGTTTTACAAGGTGTCGTAAAATACTGTCTCTCTGTATTAGCAGGGGTGCAGTTCCAATAAGAAATAGACTTCTCTTCATCAACTTGAATCTAAGTACTTCTCTGTTTTCAGCTGCGGTTGCATCACAATCCACCAACCATTCACACTACGGATGGGTAAACCTGAAAGATTCCCGTTTTCTTTTAAGTTCCTAAAAGGATGCTTCAATAGTTGCACCAAACTTGCTTTACAAGAGCCAGAATACCAAATAAATCTTTGTCTGCCAAAAAATGGTCCGGAACATTTGGCACATTTGTCCTCAATTCTCGGAATATTGAACAAATCAGAATACAAGGCCTGAGGATAGACAAACCCACGCATAAAAAACCAGCACACTTAAATGGGCAACATGCATACATTAGTAAAAACACAATAAATATAAGTGAGAACTTGAACCAGAGTCTAAATTATGTAAAATGAGAAAATTGATATAAAAAAATTGTTGAGTATAAAAGTGTTCCTCAGCTGGTTTTAGTTCTTTGCCTTAAGCCATGGATGCCAGAGGGCCGGTTGACAGACTACATGTTTCGACGTATAAACGCCATCATCAGGTCTCTAAGCTAGGGTTAGATGTTGTCCCTGTTACTCCACAGATGTAATCCATTAATTTAGACTCTGGTTCAAGTCCTCACTTATATTTATTGTCTCTAACATATAGTAAATTAAATATTTTCATAATTTCCCTGTTTACTACCATTGTAAAATTTTGAACTTTTCCTTTTGACAACTCTGGATTTATCTTAACATTTCCTTTAAACTTAATGTTAACTTTTTCATTATAATTGTATATCTTACTTGTTAATGTTTTATTAATTAACATGTAACCTTAGAATATGAGATTTTTATTTGTATGTAGTGTCTAATTTTAATATGTTTTTTGTATTTTAACCTATTCCATATTTAACATGGTCCTGTTCTACTTATTTCACATACATTAATAAGAATTATAAGATAAAGTTTTTGCAATAGGTTTGCCATTATTCTATTCTGTATATCTTTTCCTATATAATGTAATATATATTGTTCAAACTTGTTACTATTCCTAACTATTCAAACTCTTATAATCTCAATATGGTTTTTCTCTAATTAAAATATTTTTCTATCTTTAATGTTTTGCATATAAATTATATATTTTCACTTATATTCAGATCCTTTTGTTATTGTTTATTGGGTGTTCCTTGAATAATTAATTTTTATCATTATAATTCTACCTACTAAATCACTATGAATATAACTAATAGATTAGTTGTTTTTATTAAAGGTACTTCCTACCAGACTCTTACTATATATAAATCCGTCAAAATTATTATTGATTAATTTTGTCTTAGGTGTTACCATATAAAACTTGTCCATACACATATATTTTTACAAAGCAGCTTATCCAAATTTATTTCTCTTCAGGGCAGCTCATTATTTCCATGCGAATTTCCCGCCAGAGCGCAGGAATGTGAGTGAAAAATATTTCAGTGGAACGTATGAAGACGCACGACATGTTGTCTGCTATTGACGCGAGTATGCTCATTCCAGTCGGGCGTTTTCTTTGATATCTCACACAAGCACCGTCACGCTGCTGATAACCAATTTACTTTGGGGGAAAGGAATTTCTCATATATGAGCAATATCGGAATTCTCTAAACACTTTGTTGCCGACGTGACTTTTCAATACAAGGCCCGTCATTGATTGGCATGCAGGCCACTGAAACAAGATATATTTTTCAATAACAAAAACCAATAAAAAATATATATATCTGAAATTGATGGCGCTCATTATCCTCTTTTATCAAACAGAAACGCATTTCTGGTGCGATTTAAATCTGGTATCACGCTCAGCCTAACGTCCATGTAACGTGACGGTTATATTTGTATCTTTAAATGCAAGCCACCACGCTGCGTCTAGCTTAACGTTGAAGTGAAGTTCCTTTAACGAGGAGTGGTCCGGGAGAGAAATTTTATGTTACGTTACGCGGTTAAAGTGTACCACGTGCTCCTATCGCGAGCAACGTCAACTTGTCTGCTTAGTACTTCATTTATATGTTTATGTGTGTAGACACATTCTTTGGTTTATTTAATTTGTCGGTGACCTGGCGGTCTAGGGGTAAGTTGTCAGACTTTTGTGTTGGCTGCCGGGGTTCAATCCTTGGTCCCGGCACAGATTTATCTGATTACCAAACCCATCCTTCACCTCTGACAAGACATCTTGTGAATGTGGGGAATGCTAGGTCTCCACCGGGGTTTGGATTCCACGTTAAACTGTAGGTCCTCCATTTCATCTCACAATCACCCTACCATTACACATATTAACGTAAGTGCGTATAACCCGAACGGGTAGTAAGACGCGGTGCTAATAATAATTTAATTTGTCCGAGTTTCGCGAGTACCAAAAGTTTGGCTTTTGATAACACTATCTTGCAATAATCCCATTTAAGTGGACTATTTGTATAGAAACTACGGTTTTCTTCAGTTAATACGTTGCGTCACTTATCTCCTGATCGCACGTAATGCTTCTTTACATTATTTGAACTTTAAGTGGACGTTAAGTTGATCGTGAACGCGACATAACACAATAGGTTATTTAAAATAATCGACACCTCTGATAGATGAGTAATCAACAACTTATTATAAATTGAATGGTTAGGCACACTAGCTTTAATTAATCAATCAATATTAGTTTGTAAAGAAGGTGAGAAAATAAAGGTGGAAAATCACCTAAATAAAAACTAACCCCCAGTGAACTCGGATGTGATTAAGACTGGGACTTCCCCGTTGACGGCAAGCGTGTGTAACTGGGGGTACAAATGGGCGGACTCACACCTTGGAATTCACTCACTTGTAATGAGCTCTGAATGACTCAAGGATTATTTAGCTTTCATGGAGTTTAAATCCTGGCCGAGTGCACTGAGGGGTGATTTTCCACATGTGATTTATCACCACCCGTGCTAAATGGGTCTATTTATCTACTATAACAGGGTAAGAGCTGAGTAAAATATAATTCACAGGAAATATATACCTTTATTTTCGTAGAGGGAGATTGTTAAACTATTTAGTCAAAACTACCTCAGAATGTCTAGTCTAGGATAAAATTCCAACCACCATTGAACCAGACAAGACAATATCGATGGTGTTATGACGTAGGAAAGTCAATTTACAGTTAATGACACTTGGCAGTGAAAGGGATGAAGCCGGCAGTGATGATCTATGGCGCCTGCATTTCTCAGTAGTGCGCCATCCTCTCTTTATCCTCTTTCCTCGCTCCTTCTGACTTTCATTTGCATGAGTAGTTGAGGAGACAAAACTTGGCTTGATGTCATATTGTGACATAAACTTGCAACAATCTTAAATTGCGAGATTGCGGATAACCCAGCCGGGTAGAATAACGTGGTGCAAAAAAAAAAAAGTATTTACATTCAACCGATACAAAATTAATAAAGAAAGTGCTATGCCCCAAAAGCGTTAACAGATTTGTCATACATTTGAACTTGGTTATAACGAGTACAAAGACTGACAAGATTTATTTGTTATAACCATTACTGGTGACCTGGTGGTCGAGGGGTAAGGTGTCAGACTTCAATGCTGGCGGCCGGGGTTCAATCCTCGGTCCCGGCACAGATTTATATGATTACCAAACCCTTCCTTCACCTCTGATGAGACATCTTGTGAATATGGGGGAATGCCAGGCCTCCACCGTGGTTCGGATTCCACGTTAAACTGTAGGTCCCCCATTTCATCTCACAATCACCCTACCATTACACATTAGCGTAAGTGCGTATAACCCGAACGCGTAGTAAGACGCGGTGCTAATAATAATAATAATAATAATAATCTCCACGAAAATACGTGCGCATTTTCTTGGAATTCTACCTTCATCACAAGCGTAATTTAAATACGTGTGAGTTAGATGGGCAGTAAGACGTGGTAAAATAACCCGTTGAATTCATCATAACTCCTACGTGGAAGAACATTGTAGCTGAAGATATCCCAGGTCTTCCAACTTGGAGTTGCACATATTGTTATCTTAGCCCAGGGGGTACATTTGACTGTCATAATCATCCTTATCATCCTCATCATCATTATTATCACCATAGTCATAATCCTACAAGAATGTAGGCCTTGCTGTTCTGTTTCTTTTTGAATAGGATATTGTCACTTTAAAGGTCTGCCAAGTATTCCTTTTCCTGTAATTTTGATAGTTTATAATTTTATGGGCGATAACGCAGAATAATTTGATCAAATGTTCTGAGCGAGGACCACTTCAAATAGCTTATAGAGACATCCAAATATCAACATTTCTGATGGAAGACCATCCCAAGCAGGTTCAAGAGGTATCTAATTTATAAAAATCCAGTCGAATACCTTGCTAGATGAGGTGCCCAAAGTTTAAACAAATCTCACTGAAAGATAATTAATTAATGGGTTTTAGAAGAGTTTAATATTCAAATATTCCATCAAGGAGGGGCCCCGACCCCCACTTTGGCTTGGGGGCTAAGCCCTTTGAACACATTGTTCTGCTAATAACTGTCCTATCTACATAAATAAGGTTCCACCGCCATTAAATCTGAAATTATTGTATTATTTTTTCATTCTTTTTATGATCCAACATTATGAATCCCGTTTCCCCCCCTAGAAAGTGTTAATCTGTTTTCATATATATATTGGTTGCGTACAGTGCGGAGACTTCAGCCAGATATATGCATTCTAGGAGGAAATTAAAAATAATAATCTTGCATTCAATTCTTTCTCACCCTAAAAACAAACAAAAAAGGTTAGTTAACAGATGGAAAATATTAGCTGTACAATCGAATAATAATATCTGATTATCCCTATTAATCTATGATATCTGTTTTAATCTGAAACAACTTATTTGCATGTTCTTATAAGAACAGCTATACAAAACAATTTACTTCAAACCTTAATACATTAAATCAAAAATGAAACCATGAACATATTGAACCAAATAAAAAATGGTTAGAATTTTATGTAAACAAAGATAATAATAATAATAATATTTAGCACCGCGTTTTACTACCCGTTCGGGTTATACGCTTTACGTACTAATTACTTTAATGGGTTAGGAATTGGGAGGTTGAATTAGAGGAAGTGAACCCGCATTTGCGTGGAAGGGGAGTGGAAAACCATTTAGGAATAACCACCCCCAGTTCACCCGACCGAGATTCGAACCTCGATCTCCCCGTCCTCAGCAGTCGAGCTCTACACGACATCCGCGTTAGCCAACTACGCCACCGAGGCGGTTTTAAACAAAGAAAAAAGTAATGAATAGCAACACACACGCTGCAAATAACTTGTGAATATGGGACTGTATGTATGGAGGAAATCACATTTTAATTATTTTAAATTAATTGTAAAATTACACCTAGACACAGGGAATCAAGCCCAGGACCTTTGGCTTAGCGTACCACTGAATTATCCAGGACTCGTCACATACTGAGGGTCACTATTTCTTAACTCATAGTTCAAGACCGAGTCTGGACGTGCGTAAATCATCAGTTACATAGTGAGATGTTCCCGAGTTCAGGCGTCACTTTCCAATTAATTTTATTTAAAGGAGAAAGTAACCATAAAACTGATTAAAGCATGTTTTCCGCTTCTCTATAAAATAAAATGCTTGTCATAGTCCCCATTGTAAACATTTTATATCTATCGAGTCCTAATCCTTATGGAAGAAACACTCGTAGTACACCCAACTGAGCTTCAAACTCTGACCTCATCATTGGCGAAACCAGAGATGAAGTTGACACCATGACCCACTTGTCCACTGATGTGGGATCAACTTTAATGAGGTGGGATGAGAAAAATATTATTTATATGAAATGTACCCGAATTTGTTTGGATAACCATTTTGGAAAATAAACCCTCAATACACCTCACTGAGATCCGAACTCCAACCTCCCTGTCAACCCTAAACCAGACCAGACGAAGTTGAAGCCTTAATCTGCGTGATGAACGATGCGGGTATTTCCCTATCATAAATAACGCTAACACGACAAATTAAATTCAATAGAAAGGAATATTTATTAACCCACATCGGTGGACACGCGTTCTTTAATATAGTTAATCTGATATGGTTTATTGCTGACGGGGGGTTGTGGCTCAAAACCCGGATGGGTGTACTGAGAGTTAAAAAAAAATTCTAAATGCCTAGCCATTATAACTACACGCAAATGTGGGTACATTTATTTTCAATTATATCTTTCTCATTTCTACCTTATTATCTTAATCAATATACTGTACATGGGTTTAATCTGAACGAGTACTAAAATGGGGGGACAAATAGTATTTCTTACCAAATTTTATAGTTTTATTTTTTTCAGAATAACCTTACAATTTTCGTGGAATACTCTCGTTAAGATATTTAAAGTGGTAGACCAGGTTTAAAGTAGAAAATTTACTATGCATAGGTGACCTGGTGGTCTAGGGGTAAGGTGTCAGACTTCTGTGCTGGGGGTCTGGGGTTCAATCCTCGGTCCCGGCACAGATTTATCTGATTACCAAACCCTTCCTTCACCTCTGACAAGACATCTTGTGAATGTGGGGAATGCCAGGCCTCCACCATGGTTCGGATTCCACGTTAAACTGTAGGTCCTCCATTTCATCTCACAATCACCCTACCATTACACATTAGCGTAAGTGCGTATAACCCGAACGGGTAGTAAGACGCGGTGCTAATAATAATAATATGTATATATTCATACGGCATGGCATAATATCTGCAGCTGTCAGTTTTAATCGAAAATAACAATACTGATTGAATAAAAAATGTTATTTCTGGCCGCAATAAAATATTGTTCATATTTTCTAAGATTTTCATTCTAACAAAATTATACTATACAAGTTTTTTTAAATGATATTTTTTCTTCTATTATTAGGCATATATTAATTTGAGTTATTCAACTACACAAGTGAGACCAAGCGTTTATCGTTATCCCAAATGACACAAAAAGTAGTTAGTATTTTTTCCGATTGGAATGTTGGCACCAAACCACATATTGGCACACACAACTTCAGATCAGTGGCGGGGCTTATAACTTTCTACAAACTTGCTTTTAATTAAGTTCGTCATCACGGTTGAAGGTGATGACAGGCGACCAGACAGCCATTAGGATTTCTACTAAAACGAAAGTGATCGTGTAAGCAATTTTCTTTTTTGGAATAAAAGTGTGAGTGAATGGTTATGTAAAGTTTCTGATTGCATTCATTAAGGATTTTTAACTGGTGAAGTATTAGGGGGGGGGGGGGGTGTTAGAGGTACAT
>CABFVX010003635.1:0-10050 GCA_902151425.1 Timema shepardi | reverse complement strand
GGGGTGTTAAATGTACAGAGATTAGTCACTTTTCTTTATTACTGTGAGAAAAATATTACTTCGCTTCTAAAACAATAGCTATCTGTCGATATAATTAGGTTGGTGATCTGACGGTCTAGGGGTAAGGTGTCAGGCTTCTATTCTGGCAGCCGGGGTTCAATCCTCGGTCCCGGAAAAGATTTATCTGATTACCAAACCCTTTCTTCACCTCTGACAAGACATCTTGTGAATGTGGGGAATGCCAGGCCTCCATCGTGGTTCGGATTCCATGTTAAACTATAGGTCCTCCAATTCATCTCACAATCACCCTACCATTACACATTCGCGTAAGTGCGTATAAGACGAACGGGTAGTAAGACACGGTGCTAATAATAATAATAATGATATAATTAGCTTTTTATGAGTGTTTTATTATAATTGTAAGGTGTTGCAAGTATTTAGCGTTCCTATTATGAAATAAACCATAACATCAACACATGACTTATATACTGACTTGATTATAGAATTTAGTTGGTAGCCTATCTTTCTACTGAGTTAAAGGTCTGTGGTTCAATTCCTTGCCTGGACAATTTTTTATCATTAGTTAAATTAGGGTTTACCTCTTCACAATGATGAATTAACGGTCGGGGGCTAGGTGTTGTGTATGTTCTTGATTTAAGTTAGTTTATAAATCGTTTGTGGATGTAAAAGATCGGTTCAGTAAGGGCACGTTAAATACTTCAAATAACCAAATATTCCAGAACAAAGACAACACACAGTCTCCTGGCTTTCAATTTATCACTACCAATAGTAACGTCTTGACCTTGAAGGTCAACAGAATTTGGGAACCTTGTCTTATTAATCTTTTCATCCCTGACGGGGGTTGCGACGACATACTAACTGACTTACCTTGCTGCGAGATGTGCTATCGGTAATGAATAATTAAGGATAAAAAGGAATAAATAAATTCGATCAGAATCAACGTAGACTGGTGCTAGTCTTGTGTATACATATTTTTCACATTAAATTTTAATATAATATCTTTGGTGCCAGGGAAAAAGAGTTAAAGGGCCAGTTTCATAGTCAAATTTAGTACGCCTTAAGTGCGGCGCTACACTAAGTACAAGACGACACCTACCTAAACCAGAATGGAATGGGCCGTTCTCGCATATGAAACTGGCCCATTCCATTCTGGTTTATGTAGGTGCCGTCATGTACTTAGTGTAGCACCGCACTTGAGGCGTACTAAATTTGACTATGAAACTGGCCCTATGTCAAAAAATGATTAAAGTGAGATAAGTCAAAATATGAATTCTCCTTAGCTAGAGCTACCATTTGGTACAAGTAGTATAAGTCAAACTCAACCTTATTGGTGGAAAAGTTCCATCTTATCTTTATAGTGTAAGTACGCTTGTTTTATTTTAGTTGTATTAGTCAAGTTACAATTTTTGATTTATACTCTTTTTCCCTGGTACCAAAGATATATAGCTTATTAGCTGGTGTACCCGTTCTTCACACGGGAAATCTATAAAGTCGCTTTGTTATTTTTAGTTTATAAAATTAACTACAGGGAATAGTAACAAAATTTTAAATTATGTTTAACTATTAATCCTTTATTGGTTTGAATTGTGATACAAAACGCGAAAATATATTGACTAATACAAAATGTCAAAATAAGAGATATAATTTGAACATGTTTTAAAAGCTGACATGTATTTTGAAGATTAAATTATAACTTTTCCACTACACGATGCTTTCAACTCTTGCCTATTCGTGCCAATCAAAAAGAAAGATGAGTGTCACAGATTGGATATTAATTGCTTGTTAAAAGTTGTAATTAAATCCGATCAAAAGTATGCTAGCATTTTCTTCCCGCATATACCATGTTTAACGCTTTTATCTCGTTTACCCTTTATACCCATGTTACCCCTTTTCCCCTTTTTCACTTTTTGCACATATTTAACCTTTTTACCCACTTTATTCTTCTTGCCCTGTTTACCCTTATTTCTCTATTTCCCCTTTATAACCTCTTTAACCTCTTTACCCTTTCCACCCCATTCACGTTTTTTTACCTCGCTAACCCTTTTAGTTTTGTTCCCCCCATTTGCAGCTCTTTAACCTTTTGACCTCCATTTTTATGATTTACTTTGAGCCCTTTTTGACATTTTTTGCTTATTGCCTTTATTTATTAGATTTACTTTTTACCATTTTTGGACTTTTTCCACCTTCTTACAACTTTTAACAAACGTGCTCGGTCCCGGAGAAATATTTTAGGCTAAAAAGTGTATAAAATTTTAAAAGTTGTAAAAAGTGTAAAAAGAATAAAAAAAGCTTTACAGGTAAAACAGCATTAGCAAATAATATCTATTTATTTAAAAAAATCACAACATTAAACAAATTATTATATCATGGCAACACGAGAAGAATAGCTTATTGCAGATACCAAACTCTCCTTGTTTATTCTGCATGGCAACCAAACTTCTAATCCCACCAAACTACAATACAAATTGTATGAAGTGTAGTAGTTACATTTCTTTGTTTTTATTCATTTAAAAAATATATTCAAAATTTAAAAGTTCTGGCTTCGAAGTGCACATATTCGTGCACAGGGGCTATTCATTATTAAGAGTCGGACCTCTGCGTGTGGTAGATATCACGCAATGCTCGTGACAGACAAACAAACTCTTCATTTTATTAATAAAGTTAATTATCTTTAGTTGACAATACATTTTTTAAATATTTGTGGTGGGGGTCATGATCCCTTTGTCAATAAATACATAATTACATTCGGACATATTGTTTTCATTTAAAAAAATGGGTGAACACACTTTTCTCGTATCTGAATATTCTATTGTACCAACAAATCCTCAATCTTTAATCCGAATCTTAGAAACCATTATATGCATGGGAGGTTTAATTTCCCACATTGGTGTAATTTTTGTACTTTTCAAATCTGATTTTTCTCAAGTGAATTCTTTAGAATATTAAAATTTCAAGCAAAAGATAACTTATTGTGGATTCACATTTTTTTAAAAATGTTGTTTTAAATTAATTATATAGTATTGACTGTATTTTAATTACTTTAGGCAAATCAATAAAACGAATCATAATGCATATATTAAATAAACAGATTATAAATGTGAATGATTAATTATTTAATTTTTAATCTAAAATTTGAATTTTTTCCTAATCTTTGTATAGCTTTAGAGATTTGATAGATTCAAGGTTTTAAAAATTCTATAGTTAGAATAAGTTGGATTTTTGTTGCATTTCCATGTATAAACTTGTGAACACGCAGCTGGAATAGTGCAGTGCAAGACGTTTGTTTTATAATTATATATTAGGTCACCATTAATTTAGAGGCCAGGGTTCTAATCCCCTTCCCTACTGGGAAGGAGGTTTTATACACGTGATTTTAACTGTGGTTTTTCCATGTTCTCTCCAGGCTAATGTGTTTGTATTCTATGTGGTCTGGCTCACTCCTAATCTTATATAAAGTTATTGATAATTCTTTTATTAAACAGGCCTATAGCAATTATAATAAATGCAAAAAAGTTAAGAAGCCACTAAAAGAGACCTTAGTTTAATCATGATGCATAACAATATTTTGATATTGTAACATGAACAGGCTGGGAGTGGAAAGNGGTACAAGAGGATGTTTACACCTTTATTTTAAGGATATTGGAATGAACTGTGTTTTTTTGTTATTTAAGCTTATTCACTGTTTTTTAGCACCGTGTCTTACTACCTGTTCGGGGTCTGCCACTATTAACTTGTGTAGCTACTGATTATTAAATAGTTGTCTTTCATTAAATATTAGTTTTATTAAATATCAAAATAAACAATATTATTATACACTATAAAGATTTTCAGTAACCTACAATTACAAAAACCACTCGATAATGATCCCCATAAAACTCTTACAAAAATTAAAATTAATATTTTTATTATTATTATTATTATTATTAGCACCGCGTCTTACTACCCGTTCGGGTTATACGCACTTGCGCTAATGTATAATGGTAGGGTGATTGTGAGATGAAATGAAGGACCTACCTGTTTAACGTGGAATCCGAACCACGATGGAGGCCTGGAATTCCCCACATTCACAAGATGTCTTGTCAGAGGTGAAGGAAGGGTTTGGCAATCAGATAAGTCTGTTTTTGGACCGAGGATTGAACCCCGGACCCCCAGTACAGAAGTGTTCCATCTTACCCCTAGACCACCAGGTATTGTCGATATTAACAAAGCAATCTACTATATCAACATAGACATGACTCGCTTCGGTGGCCGCGTGGTGTAACGCGCTACTCTATTGTTAGACTAGACTGCAAAATACGAGGATATCGGGGTTCAATCTTGGTTGGGTGCACTGATGGGGTTTATTTCCTAAATTGTTTTATACTCTCCTTCCACGCAAATGTGGGTGCATTTCCTCTATATTAAAACTCCCTAATCCTTAACACATTATTGTACTTAGTACATAGACTCACAGCCCGAATAGATAGTAAGACATGGTGCTAAAATAAACATGACAATGACTCCCGCAAACAAACCTAATACCAAGAAATTACATGGCCATCTATATTATTGTTGCAATATTGTTTATAACAAAATAACCCGCCTCAGTGGCGTAGTTGGCTAACGCGTTAGTCGTGTTGAGCTGCTCGACTGCAGAGGACGGGGATATCGAGGTTTGAATCTCGGTCGGGTAAACTGGGGGTGATTTTCCTAAATGGTTTTCCCCTTTCCCTCCACGCAAATGCGGATTCATTTCCTCTGATTCAACCTTTCTAATTCATAATCCATTAGCGTGATTAGTACTTATTATTATTATTAGCACCGCGTCTTACTACCCGTTCGAGTTATACGCACTTACGCTAATGTGTAATGGTAGGGTGATTGCGAGATGAAATGAAGGACCTACAGTTTAACGTGGAGTCCGAACCACGGTGGAGGCCTGGCATTCCCCACATTCACAAGATGTCTTGCCAGAGGTGAAGGAAGGGTTTGGTAATCAGATAAATCTGTGCCGGGACCGGGAATTGAAGCCAGCACAGAAGTCCGACACCTTACCCCTAGACCTTCAGGTCACCCAATTAGTTCTTAAAGCGTATAACCTGAACGGGTAGTAAGACGCGGTGCTAAATAATAAAAATATAACAAAATATAATTTAAATGTATTTTCCTCCAAACACTCGATTCACGACCCCTTGACACTCCCCAAACTAACCAAATCTCATCGTTAAAACGTAATTCCTGTAAAACGTGGTTAAAACACACATGGGCTGTCCTGTATACAGTCAACGTCCCTTCCCGTCTATTTTATTTATATATAAACTCCGATTTGCAGAACTGATGATTGATTTAAATGGGTGGGTATTTTATTTTTCATTTGATTTAGTGACGTTTTTAAAAGCTATCGTCAAAGGTGGGATAAATATTGAAATGAATACAACAGATAGGGTTGTAAAAAAAAGAAGTTAAAAACCGTTATTGATGAGTCGTGTACTAGGTTTTACTTTATCTTTTATTTATCACTAAACCTCCCACAGCAATAAATCTAAGTTTATTTTTATTTTATGAAGCCCTGGATATTGATGAAATTACGTTGCCTCCTCTTTGTTATCCTATCAATATTTGGTGTGGGTGTGCTATATACTACAAGCTCCATTAAATTGTTACCTTCATTGATTTTTATGTTTTAATTTGACTATTTGTTTTTTCAGAAAATAAAAGTTATCAAGTTATCATTTGTAATTTCATTTATACAACTGTTAGCCCGCCAGAAATTTAAATGAGGCTATCTCTGAAATTGTTAAATTTTTTATTTCTTGCGTCATAAAGCTTACACTAGTAAAGTTCTATAAATAAATAAAAATATTTTAGGTTATTATTTTTTACATATTTATAAGCTTAAATGAATAATTTTTTTTTCTTTAAAAAAATAGATTGAAATATTATTAGAAAATAAATTTTCACTATTTTTTTAAACCGGTTTGAAGTTTAGCTCCATCACACAATCACTAACGTAGTATTGCATACATTTTTTTTCATTTGTCTGTTAAAAATACAATCATTAATTAAAAACATAAGCGTCCATCGGTCCGGGTTATCTATGTTTACAACTCAAAAGCTATGCAACATAAATTTCTGCTATACCGTAGAATGTTCTCTATTTCTTACGAGCTATAAAATATTTCATAAAAAATTATACAATGCATTGAGAAAAACATATCGTGTACAATCTTGGTTGTTAACATGGCACAATCTCATGACCCAAACATCTTATACCACAAATTATGTCATGTGTATCAGCTTTTGATTTGACATAACTAAATGCTAGTTTTAATAAAGAGCTTATTAGTCAATGAATAAGGAAATACTTGAGGTAGGCTATTTTAATCTGTTGTTTTATCATGGTGAAATCTATTTATTTTTCGCCTGAGCAAAGCCATTAAAATTAAGTATTCTACTTTTAATAAACCTCTAAATACTGTTTTTATAATATGTTTCGTTTACCATTAAAAAAACAATGTTTTTTAATATTTCAGATAAAAAATTAAAAATTAATTATAAAATTGGTTTGAATGGCCATTAGTAATGGTTTACGGCCGTTCACAAGATCCTATATTAATAATATTATATTTAGTTGAAAAATTGCACCTGGTTATGAGAATCGAACCTTGGGACCTTTGGATTTTGTCAATGCAACTATAGTCTATAATTGTTTTTATCAGTGCGTTTTAATACCTGTTCAAGTCATACGCACATATGATAGTTACTCTAATGGAGTAGGGGTGAGGAAGGAATCATTTTAGAGAGAATATACTCAAATTTGAGTAGAAGTAGAGTGGGAAACCATTGAGGAAAAAAACCCCTCAGTAGATCCAATCAGGATTCGAGCCTCGATATATCCGTCTTCAGCAGACTAGTCTAATAGTGGACTAACTGACGCCTTAGATCGCTCGGTATTTACAATTAAATGCTTGTACAGGTGGTCTCCAATTCCCATGTCTTAGATGGCTGTGTTTCTTGATTAATATTCAGGTGGGATGGAAGATAAATTAAATTAGGCATAAGGAAAATATTTTATGAAAACAATTGCCAAAAGCAAATACAATATTGCATCAGTAAATGCGTTTAGTTTAATTTTCTACTTATATTTATCCCAACAGTTTGGAATTGTAAGTTTTGGGCATCCTGGAACATTTAGACAACTTTTTATTTAACTTTAAAAGGCTTTACATGGAATTTTAGCTTGTAATACAATGAATGAGTTATTTATGTCATTATGTATACATGTATACATAATTAAATAACCATTTTCACAAAAAATGTCTTACTATAACAATAGTTTTACGGAAAACGCCTTAGTATAGTAAATTCTCTGTAAATCCAAAATTTTGGAATATCAAGCGGTATTTATTTACTGGCATTACTGACATTTTCCTAACAATGACTGGAAAACATAACTGGGTGTGCGTGATTTATCTCATTTCATATCTTTAAAAATAAAGACACATTTCACTTATCAGGAATATTGGTTGTTAAAGTTTAGTATGGCCTAGTTGGTCACTTTAAATATATACATGGTAGCCTCCAACAAAATAATTAATTTTATTCTAGTTTGTAAATAAACTATATAAATAAAGGTAAGATATAAAAAAAAAAACAGTAGCAAGATAAAACAATAAATACTCGTGAAACCCACCACGTTGCACTTGGTTGGCATTAATGGGAAACCCGGTGACCTATTGGTGTGCTTTTTGAACCCTTTCTCCACACTCATGTTGCCAATATTTCTTTAAAACCTCCGTTCTAATCCCTATCCCTAAGGTTAATTTGTCAGTAACCCTTGTGCTGAACTTTAAATTTAATTAAAAACAAGGGCTGGATAAGTAAAATGGAAAGTGGTGTGGGTAGAATTGAGAAGGAGCTGTGAAAAAAAGGTTTACACTGCTATGTGTAAGCAGCCACTTAAATTTAAATACGGAAGAACTAAATTATTATGTACCTAAATTATATTTAAAGATATTTATGTACTAAATAACGAAGGCGTTTGTATATTTTAAATTATTACGCAGGTCAAACATGTTTACGTTCCCCTCCCACTCCCCTCTCGCCAACCCTCCCATCCCCCCGACATTATTTTTGTTTTTGTTTTATTTTAACTGCAATATAACAGTGAAAATATTTATCTCGGTGGTGGTAAACTATGCCCTCCTACTATCCGCCCCTTCACCCCCCCTTTTTCCAACNTTATCTCGGTGGTGGTAAACTATGCCCTCCTACTATCCGCCCCTTCACCCCCCCTTTTTCCAACGAAAATTCCACAGTTCGTAGTCGGTACGGTGTATCCGCCATAATGGCGGTGGTTGTTAAAATATATCACGTGGCATCCTGTTTTGCGGGATATTAAAATAAGCAAAGGAAATAAAATAAATCCTGTTAAAAAAATACCGCTACAACCAGTTTAAGTACAGCTAGAGGTCATAAATAAATACGTGATGGGAAAGTAACACTTTATGATAAACTGAATATTTAGTAGCTACGATCTTATTTTAAAATTTATTATTAAATACAAACTTGCAATAACTTAAACATTCGAGGCCTTCAAATTAATCATAAAATATTTTAAGTTCATAACCACACACACTACATTTGTCACATTAATAATTATAGTGTAAACAGATAGTAAACTTATTTTAATTTTCTCTAAACATTTTGTATTTTATTTAGTTATTTTTGTTCCGGGTCTTACTACCAGTCCGAGATGGACCAATTTAATTACACTAATAGGGTAGAAATGAGGAATACATTATTTAAAAGAAAATAACCCGCATTTAATCTGTGTACCTGCTGGTGCTGGTTTTATGTTAGCTATTATATAGTTATTACAAATCTACAAAAGTTAAGACATTTGACGCATAGTTGTCTGTTAAATTATTGAGCTGCTTTTACGGTAAATTCCAAATCTTCAAATCTAGAATGAAAGCAAGTAAAATGTTCCCAAAGTGAGATGAGGTTTGCGCCTTTCTTTATGATTAATAATCCCAACCATTCATTTTCAATTAATTATTTCTTCCACCTACACCCACCCATCCACTTATTATCGTTTTGTCTTGGCTTTCATGCAATTATTCTTTACTTTCAATAGTTTTAGTTTTCACTTTCTCATAGAGAAATTATTGTAATCATGAATATTTTTGACGTAAATATTATGATGGTTTTTCACGTTTCATATGATTCTGAATTTCAAATAATGAGTTTTAAATTCTTTCTTTCTGTGAGTCCGTCAATCTGTCTCTATGATTGTATTTTATGGGACTATATCCGAAACGGTTTCATGGATTACGTTCAAACGTGGTATTTATATATTACATGATCATACCTCAAGGAAATATCTTGATTTTGAATATAGTCCTTAAATTAAGGGTAGATTACTAATTACATATTGAAAAATCCAAAATTCAATGAGAATATCTTTAATGGTTTTGTTCAA
This sequence comes from Timema shepardi, assembly GCA_902151425.1. Lineage (NCBI taxonomy): Eukaryota > Metazoa > Arthropoda > Insecta > Phasmatodea > Timematidae > Timema > Timema shepardi. The sequence goes on along the minus strand of CABFVX010003635.1, from coordinate 566 downwards.
AATTGACATCTAGGATATTTTGGTTTTACATTATAAACAACTCTGTATACTTGGTTTTTATAAGTAAATTTCATTTAGGAATAGTAAACTGATTTTTGAACATTTGAAACTGTTTGAAAAAAAGTTATTACTATTATATATTATATGGTTTTTCGGTGACTACGAGTAACGCGGATGCATAGACGCTCTAATCCATAACCAAAGCATTGGTCTCAAATACCATTTTGGTAGATTTAATAAATACCTATAAAATAATACCAATGATATAGTAAACTACTGCCATTTTCAACAGAAATTAGATTAGTTTGTATTTAATAAAAGATTCTTACTACCATAATTCAAATATAGATTTCATAGACACACATTTAACATAAGCTACTCGCGTCAGTGGATGCATGGTATAAGATGGACACTTTTTATGTGAGAGATTGATGGCTTGGGCACCATCGACTCAATTATAAATAATTTTAACTAGATGGAAGTAATACGGATATGCAGTTTCTGAGACAGAACAATGGGGCAATTATCGAACAAAGGAGGCCTTAATTGACTAGTGGGGGTGGGGG
>CABFVX010003634.1:53334-81123 GCA_902151425.1 Timema shepardi | reverse complement strand
TGTTCGTTAATTAATCTATTGTTCGCCCTCGCGATTGAACTTTCCCCCTACTGGTGGGGTAGCATAAAATCTTATGATACCTTACGTGTGATAAGTAGGGGAGTCAAAAATCATGTGAGAAAATAGCCTTACGTAGTTTAAGGGACGCTAATCTGTAATGAGTCAAGCCTAAAAATTAAACACGTTCGTGTGTAGAGGACTATACCCTGTGGTTTTTTATGTGGCGATTTGCAGCAATTTGCAATTAAATAGAGTCACAGCTTGAATACATTTTGTAACAGACTTCTTAAGGCAACAGCTGACGTCTCGTGGCAAAATCAGTGTAGTTGGAAACCAAGAAAAGGAAGTATAGGTATTTACGAATTATTGATCAACCCCCTCCCCCACCTCCCTGCCTTGACTGACAGTAATAAATAAAATAGTCAAATAGGCATCATAAGACAATTTTTAGAGCATCCACGCAAATAAACATAGAGAGGAAAACATTGGCCAATCAAAGCACTATAAACTTGTTTATCCGAATTTGATGGGGCCAGGTCCAATCCGAATAGTAAAAACTTCGGAAAATACGTAATTTTTAAAATGTTTCACTTTTAGGGATGCAAACAATTAAACTTACTCAATATGTCATGGAAATAATACATTTATTTACAGTATGATACAGTATAAGGTATAAGATATAAACAATATGCTTTAAAAAAATCTACTTTTTAACAAAAACTGGAGCGGTACTGTACTGTATTTTGCCGGAGATGATTGTAATCAAAGCGTTTCAGTTAATATTAAACTAATTTTTTTTATTTTTCAAAAGGGTGTTCTGAATAAAACTGAATTTCGAATAATAACTATTTGTGTAAATGGGCTTCTAGTGTATATTTATCTTAAGGCTATCAAAATGGACGCTACACATCAAAACGAACAACTACTAAACGCATTTTATGACTACTTTTTAGAACCTTCATATACGATTATTTTCAATGAGAATTCATCAATAAGAGTTGTGTGTTATATATGAATAAAACAAATTAAGTACTTAAAAGAGATGTATTAAATATTAACATAAAACATCTGACATACTAACTTATTGAAAACACAACAAAAAGGTTAAAAATTGTTTTGTTTGTTTATTTTTAAATGTCTGTCTAACTACATGTTTTATGCACTTACGACGCTTTAGATCCCTATAAATAAAATAATTTATCTAACTATATTAAAACTAATGACAGTAAATTTGTGGTAAGTTCATTCAGAATGTTTTTGGCATTTCATTATTTTTCTAAGCGTAACTATTTATTGTTAATGTTATTAAGTTTAGAATTTACTACTGTAGGCTTATTTTATCAAGTTGTATATGTTTATGAATTATTTTAATACATTGTTTCTTTCTCATCATAATAATTATTATTTTCAATCTTTTAGTGTATTACGATGTTAAGACTTACTATATATGTATTAATTTTAATCAAACAAAGTTTTTAAAAGGAATAAATTTTGTGTAATTTGTGTAACATAATGGTTATAAGCAACTTACTCGAAGGAGTAAGGATACTGAGGGTTAATTAGTGGAAATGCACACACATTAGCATGGAGAGGAGATAAAACCAAAACGTGAAATAACATTTTGAAGAACCACTCTAAATGCCGAAACTTGAACCGTGACCTCTATGCTATCAACAATCCATTCTATTAAGAGCCAATACTTTAGTCGCTATAACCAATGGTATGACCCGCTTCGTTGGCCACGTGGTCCAAACGCGCTACTCTTGTGTTGAACTAGACTGCCGAAGACGGGGAGATCGGGGTTCGATCCCGGTCGGGTGCACTGAGGTTTTTTTTTACTAAATGGTTTTCCTCCCTCCCTACACGCAAATGCAGGTGACTTTTCCTATAAATTAAGTGTTCATAATCAGTAACCCATTAGTTTAATAAGTACATAGGCGTATAACACGAACGGGTTGTAAGACCTGATGCTTTGATAAGACACTGATATGGGTTTTGTGGTAGTAAAGAAATTTTATAGTTTGTATGCGGTCTGTAATGCTTCATGATTTGTATTTTGAGTTCTAAATAAAGCATTTAACCATGTTCAACAGTTGTAATTACTTAATGTATTTACTTTTACAGTGTGACGTATTATACCATGCTACCATCGATGTTAATGATGGTGTTTCTCAATTTGATTTTAATATTCTATTAAATTTAAAAAAATTCCCCAGGGTCGTTCAATATATTATCATTATTATATAATAGATTATAGTTCCACAAGGATTTTAATATTCAGTTGGAGATTGTTGAGAAATGTCTTATTTTTTAAATTTCTTGCACAGGGACCGGAGATAAGAGAAACGTTTCCCTCTGACTTGCACTCAGTTGTCTAAAAACCCCTTTAAATTTGCCCCTGTATAAAACGTGACGCTAGGGCCCCACCTACCTTTGCGATATGGAAGATACCACTAGTTATTATGTAATTTGTTTGGACATAAATACAAATAATACATACGGTCACATTCTGAATACAAATATAATAGATTTCTACGAATAAATAAAATCCTTGGTCTTTATAAATACCTGCTTATTTAGAAACAATACCATGTTAACTCGCCATGTATTTTTTAGCTTGACGTCGTTTGCTCACTTGTGATAATTTTACGGCTACAAGAAAAAAAACAATTCAAGAAAGGTCCACAGATAAAAATACCTATAATTGAACGTTGGTAATAATGTATTATTTCTCAATATCTCTGATGCTAGGTACACACACACACACACACACACACAAAATATTAAAAAATAGTCAGTGGAAATATGAGAGCGAGTTTTATAATGTTCTATTTTATCCATTGTTATACGCCCACTTCTTACAAAGAAGGGATATTCTTTGCCATGATTGCGTCAAAGTATAACCAATGGCGAAGCAAGGGCATTTGATGGTAGAGGCTGGTCTCGATTTTTGCACCCCCTACCCGGTGTAGAAACCAAATTCTTATAAGAACCCTAATAAACGCTTAAATAAAAATAAGGCTGCAAAACTTTAATCATGTAAAAAGGCAGCAGTGTAGAAAACTCGAACCTAATAAAAGGTAGTTAAAGCAGTGAATCCTTAGTTAGCCCTTATTAATAATAATTATATATATATAAACTATTGTAAATATTTTTTCAACTTATTTTAATCTCTGTTGCTAACTTTTTTAATGGCACCTCTATGTAATTCCTTGACCGGTGGTACACGATGTGGACCGCCTCCGCCCCCTCCCCAATCCCCTATGCTACGCCATTGAGAGACTGACTATACTTTGGTCCAATTTTCAAAGAAAGGGTCTTTTAGTGAAAGTTTAAAATATGTTACCATGCTATTTATATGTTATGATGACAGTTGCAGATAACATGACATTACGTTTGAAAACGTAAAAGCATTTCATTTTTCATTTATTTGAGATATTCAACGTGAACTTTCTGAACCAAGCGACTGATACTATCAGCAAAAGACTTATAAACTAAATTGAATCTAAAACAGATATAGCATCCAGTTCCCTTTCGGTAATTCATTACTGTGAAAGGTAAAACCCTTATTTTACCGATTATAAATTCTTCGGCCATAATAGAAATCGAACTCAGAACCCATAGTTCAATAGACAAATACGCTATTGACTTAACGTGTCGGACAAGTCAAAGTAGATCTAGTAATTTTTTTGTCAACTTGGTGGTCCTGGGTTAAAGTGCTCGCCTCAGGATCCAATGTTAGTGGGTTCGAACTCTTCCGGTGTCAACGAATTATTCTTGAGTGTTAAAATCCCGTAGCAAAACTTCCTTCGGATGGAAAGTAAAACCATCGGTCCCACGTGGATTGTGGCATACAAAAGAACCCTGCAAGATATCTGAAAATACCCTTTCCAACCAAATTGGTGGAACCTTTCACTCTCGCTCATTGAAATTCTTGTGTATTGATATAATCAGTCGGTTCAGAAAGTTCACGTTAAATACCTTAAATAAATAAAAAATTTAGAGGTTCAAATTTTGGTCGGGCGTTCTGAGCTGTTTGAAAAAAAAACTGGTTTTCCACTTTCTTTCCACGCCAATGCGGATCCACTTTCTCTAAATATAACCTTCCTAATACCTTAAACCATTGGCATAATTAGTTCTTAAGCGTAATACCTGAACGGGTAGTAAAACAAGGTACTAAAAAAATCTGTCTGTTTGTTCACTCAGAACAAACTGTTCATTTATTGCATCCTAGTATATCTTATAGCTTGTGGTCGAAAGAAGTAGACATTCGAGTATTTGAGCTGGGGAGTTTGTTTATTACATACTATCTTGGAGCTAAATGAATAAACCGTCTCTTTGTCCAGTCCGCGAACTTGTATATTAATCCAAAGTAGCTTCAATGGCAAGGACAAACGATTGTGGTAGAATAGACACGGTTTATTTATATGGCTCTAAAATACGTTCTTGTACACAGAAAGTGGTTGGCTGGCTTCTTATTTGCTCAATGAAGTCACTAAATTCTCGCTACAGTGACCCTAAAGTAACTTTATTTTGGCCTTCGATCAGATCTTATACTTTCCCGATAAATTAAAAAGTGTTGTAGGCCTAATTGTCAACATTTTCGACCCCGTGAGGAGGCTGATTTTTTAATTTTGTATGTGCTCCCGAACAAAAAAATAGGGATTTTATAATGTTGTATGTCCCCATTTATGTCTGTTATTTTATCCCTGGGCCTAGATTCAAAACAATTTGATGGGCCTATGTTTATTTTTATAAATTAAATTAATTTAAAGAATATTGTAACTAATGACAAATTGTATAAAATGGTATTTGAGATTTAGTTAAAAATGGCTAGCTGGTAATTTTTTAAGTGCTAAATATGACATACATTTTTATTTTTACAAATATAAATAATTTGGTTGTAGTTAAGAAAAAAACTTATTTTTGAAAATTTGATTATTTTTTAAAATGGTTTAAACAATTTTGTTTAAAATGTATGTGATAAGAGTGTTTATTGTGATTAATAAACTGATATATTTGTTTTTATGAGTAAAGCTTAATTGAGCCTAGTTTACTGAAACCCAATTTTTGAGAATGTTGTTCCAAATATGATAAAATTTGTATTATTGTGTTGTATCGTTTTTATTTTTCACGCTGTATGTTACTACCAGTACGGGCTATATACTACATGGATTTACACTAATGAGGTAGATATGAGGGAGATAGACATTAGAGGAAATTTTTATGCAATCTCGTAGAGGGAGTGAAAAATCATTAAAGATAAGATACCCTCAGATTACCCATCCGGTATTTAACCTCCTCGTTATAGTTAAACAAGACCATTTGAAGTTGACGCCTTATCCTGCATGCCCATTGAATCTTGTTTCTTTTTTTGTAAATATGTGTATACCGTCCGGACGGGTAGTAAGATAAAGAGCTCGTGAACTATATATATTGGCAAGTGGTACTTAGGCGGCTGCTTCCCGGATCCTGTTCGGGAAATTGTACAGCGTACAAGAAGACGGGTGTAGAAAACATTTCTGGATAGTAAGGTACTTGGTCCATATACAACAAGACCACGACAGCAATCATTAATAGTACACTTGCTGGTACACTCACTTACACAAAACTGTCGCTACCTTAAAATTACAAAATATCAAACCTGATACTCGTTTTCATTGTCGATTTTTCAGGTGCTCTTAAACACGACTGGATTATTATTGCCTGGTGGACTATGAGACACTCGTATGCTGGTCGACCAGGGTGACCAGGTGGTATAGGTGTAAGGTGTCAGAATGTGTGGAATGCCATGTGGGTAATGTGTCAAAATGTGTGGAATGCCAGGCCTCTACCGTGGTTCGGATTCTATGTTAAGCTGTAGGTCCTCCATTTCATCTCACAATCACCCTACCTATACACATTAGGGTAAGCTCGTATAACCCGAACGGGTAGTAAGACTCGGTGCTAATAATAATAATAATAATAATAATATTGATGATAATAATTCAGCCATCAGGGATTCAGCGGACAATATTAACGTATCGGTTTGTGATATAGATGAATTAGGCTTACAAATATGGCCCTTAATCTACATCTATCATATAAAATAATTCCGCCAAGAATTGTTATTAAACCCTGCATAACTAATATAATCCTTTTTGAGGAAAAATATAATTTCATTTCTCTTTAAACATTATTTTTGTTTCCTGTGTCACATCAAATAAATTATCTAACATAGACATTCACATAACGTTAAATGAGATTAGGCCTAAATCAAATTTAACGCTTTTGTTACAACGGCGCAATTAATATGCGTAGTAATGTTGATTTAGAAACTGGCAGATCGAAAGGGTAAAAAACCCCAAAATTATCAGGGCGGTCAAAATTCAATTATTCCAAATGAACCTTCCTCGGTTGTCGTATGGTCTAAGGCGTCACTCTCGTGCTAGACTAGGGTGCAGGTGACAGGGTGATAAGGATTGGAATACCTGAAGGGTGTTTTCCAAAATGGTTTGCCACCATACCTCCACACAAATGCAGGTACACTTCCTCTAAAAATTCAACCTTCCTCAACCCTAGCGCATTAGCTGTAATTAGTCCTTATGTTTATAGCTTGAACAGGTAGTAAGACGTGGTGGAAAAAATAATCAAATTTGATTTATTGGGTCGGTTTTTTGCCACAAAGTTGTTGTCATGTTCCTCCCTCCAGGCAAATGGCCTCAAACGTTTTCTTAAATCGGGTCGATAATTTTACTACCCATCCGGAATATCCATATATTTATGTTTTATAGGGTTTGATTTAGTTAAATGTACCCCCATTTGCGAGTGGGGATAGTAAGAAACCAATTAGAAGAATTCACTTTAGTAGGCCTATACGTGGACGGGATTAGCATCTCAACCTTCCCATCATCGGCAAAAAAGATTAAGACTTAATTGACACCTTTATCCGCATGACCGCCAGCGCTTAAAGGGGCAGCGTGGATAAATACCATATCTTTATTTAAACTTATCAGTAAGAAAAAAGCTTTGCTGTGGATATGTGGGTAATGTTCTGTGATGTGTGCGTATTATACTGATTATAACTAGCAATTTATTGATTAAATTATAGGATAACACAACAACGAAACCCCAGATCATAATGTATTTACCACTCTTTAGAAATAATGTGAAAGTTTACTTCTCAATCATAAAATTTTGATCTGCTCATAAATCAAGCTTGATACCATTTATTCTTCAAATTGAAAAATGACACTTGGACACAGTAATAAAACCTGAGACCTTTGGCTAACAACGCCAATGCTCTTACCACTGAGATATCCAGGACTCATCCCATGCCTAGGGCACAGAAAACTAATGTACCCAGACACTCAACCTCCAGGTTAAAATGGTTGCGCTCCTTTTGGCAGCTTGAGTCCTTCAACACTAGGATCGCCGCGGTTGGTCCTATCATCACCCAGAAGTGACACTAGCGAAGCCCAGTGTTGAAGGACTCAAGCTGGCAAAAGGAACTCAGCGAAACCCCTGTAACGTTGAGAGTCTGTTTATTACTTGTCTGTGTCCTAGAGTTGGTCTTCATTCATATTTTAAGGCAGAGTTTGTGGTGGACGTGCAGAAATCATCAGCTACCGTACATCTTATGAGCGACCAAAAGATCGCAAGATGTCAAAAAATGCAGTCAGCTGCAACTTGTTGAGGTTTTAACCTTCCACTAGCACAATGACAACTGTACTAATAGGCAAATCATAATATATTAAATATACAAACTATTATAATAGTTATGTATGGTTATAACGGCATCTAAATATTTCATGTTATTCGAAATTAAACATGAATCTTGGATAAATAAGTTGTAAGAGTCAAAGCCAAAGGTCTTCGGTTCGAATTCAATGTCCAAGTATCATTTTTCAATTTATAGAATATGATATTTAGATGCAACTATAAACGTACTTATCATATATAATATCTTGGCTATTTAATCAATTTTTATACTTTCAGATTAGTAGGAAGATAAGGTACATCAAAGAAAATTTTAAATAATATTATAATGAGAAAAAAGTAACATTTCATTTAATTTTCCCCCATTAGAAAATTAAATAAAAAAGGAGTTATATTTTTTCAGTGTGAGAAAAGTTTCATCTTAATTTTTCACGTAATGCTGCACCAAACATTTTTGATTTTAACCTTAACATTAACATTGTATTTATGTTTTGTGGAAATATTAGTGCAATTTCTGAAACTTACGATTTATATTTCTAAAAAAAGAATTTTGATTGAGACACTCCCCGTTATTTTCATGGCTATATAGACCACTTTAGCTTTTGTATTAACGTCTACCTACCAAAGATAACTTCAAAAAATATATATATATATAAATATGTCGCTATGAAAATATTGTGAAAGAGCCCTAAAAATATATTTTCAAGAAATATGTATTAACAGTTAATTTCATAAAACAAATATTCTTTTACCACAAAAAAATAAAATGCTTAAAATAATCCAAACGTGGCTTAAAGCCTAAGTTCTAATAGTTGTACATTTTACATATCACAACGAAACATTTAGGTGCATTCTGATTAAAATTAAATATATAAGTCTTAATTTGACTGGGTACACTATTGATCTATCTTACAAGCTATACCATAGTGTAACCAAGCAAAGTAAGACTGGTATCCTTCAAGGTAGACAAAGGGTACATATGTGGGACCATTAAAGGCAAGAGGGGAACCTGTATGCTTGGGTTGACTCTTGACTTAGAAGAGAGAGGCCAATCACTGAGGGGAGGAAGGTCTACCAAAGTATAATTTTCAATCCTCTTTAAATGCGAATGCCCATACATGTACTAACACGTATTCATCTTATTACTTTGAGCTGCTAGTTGATGACCAGTACTTACTAGCATCAAAGCAATCATTTGGCTAAGTAAAAGCACGTTAAAAACTTCTAATAGAAAAAAAAGTATATTTTACCTTTAAATTATTATTATTATCATCACCGCGCCCTACTACCCATTCGGGTTGTACGCACTTACGCTAATGTGTAGTGGTAGGGTGATTGTGAGATTGAAATGGAGGACCTACAGCTTAACGTGGAATCCGAACCACGGTGGAGGCCTGGCATTCCCCACATTCATAAGATGTCTTGTCAGAAGTGAAGGAAGGGTTTGGTTATCAGATAAATCTGTGCTGGGACCGAGGATCAAGCCCCGGTCGCCAGCACAGAAGTCTGACACCTTACCCCTAGACCGCCAGGTCACCTTTTACCTTTAAAATAATTCTTAATCATCTCAGGTAAGTATTTAAAAAACATGCACATATGTATGTCTATAGCCTATTCTCATTTGTCGATGACAATGAGATCTGGGTTCAAAACCCAGTATGCTGTATTAAGCAGTTTTTATTTCAAAATCATTTCCCACTCTCTACCTTTACTTTCATTGTCATCTTAGTTCTATCTTCCTCTCCCCTGCCTCATTAATGCGAATAATCAACCTGAGCGGTTAATAAGACGCGGTGCATGTATAAAATGGCCATGTTTCTTCAATTTTGAGTGCATATGCGCAAATGAGCGCTAGGCATAGCCAACCCTTACCGAACATAAAAACAAAAGGTTGAAAAACATTTGACGTCACAGGTGAATGAGCTGTTATGACTGTACTAACCACGATTTGCTACAACAAATAGCTGTAAGGTATGCGGGCGCGCGGCCCAAAAAAAAATAGAAAGAAAGAGAGGGGTGAAGAGTTAGAAAGACTCATGAAAGAGAGCTGAAATATTCTTTTATATAAAAAGACAGAGAGCTTCCTTGTATGCCTTATTATTTCTGAATGACCTTTGTCAGGGTCATCATCAGCAACATATCTTTAAAGTCTCTTGAGGTATTTTTTTCCCCATTTCCGAGAAGTGAGATGTTGTAAATGATAACTAGAAGAAACACAATGGTTTCCAGTGGGTAACTCCTCAAGTAAAACTTCCGTAACTTTACAAGCCATGCATAATTGGTTCTGAAACTGGAAATCATGATGGAGAGGATTTTAGGAAATCATTTATGGTTTCTTCTGGAAGAATTTCCTTCTATTCTATTTTATTTACTTACTCTATGGCACTAGGAACTTGAAAGATCATTGCCGCACTCACAAAAGTACGCCACCTATCTCTATCGTCGACCTCGGTTAATTGATCGCTTTAGGACTTGATGTTCGTGGGTTCAAACCCAAATGGGGTCAACGGATTTTTCTTGAGAGATAAAAATCCGTAGCACAGCTTCCTTTGGAGGGGAAGTAGAGCCATCTGTCCCATGTCGATTGTGACACGTAAAAGAACTCTGAAATGTATGTTAAAATACCATTTCTGGCAAAATTGATAGGCCTTTTCTCTCTCGCTCATAGAAACTCTCGTGTGCTGATATAATCAGTTGGTTCTGAAAATGTATATTAAATACTTCAAAAAAAACCTATCTATATAATATGCTATCGAAGAAAAATATTACTATTAATAATTAATACAACCAAATATTTACAGAGGTGATCAAACAGTCTAAGGCATTAGGTGCACATTACACGTTTCCACCGTTGGTGGGAAGGTCGAGTTTCAAATCTCAGACGAAGGGTTCACTGAGAGTATTTTTATACGTCATTTTCAATGTGGACTAATATTATACTTGTGATTTTCCCATTCCCTGCTCATGCTAATGAGGTTTCATTTCCTTTAGCAGCTTTCAACAACACTAACCCATTATTTTTAAATGTTATTATTTATTTATTATTATTTAGCACCGTGTCTTACTACTCGTTCGGGTTATACGCTTTAAGTACTAATTACGCTAATGGGTTAGGAATTGGTAAGGTTGAATTAAAGGAAGTGAACCCGCATATACGTGGAGGGAGAGTGGAAAATCATTTAGGAAAAACCACCCCCCAGTTCACCCGACCGAGATTCGAACCTCGATCTCCCCGTCCTCGGCGGTCGAGCTCAACACGACTAGCACGTTAGCCAACTACGCCACCGAGGTGGGTATTTTTAATTGTTAATAGCCCGCATCAGTGGGTAAGCAACCTAAATGTAAGACTCATATAGTCCGGTTTTCTGGACGACACAGAGGTTCAGGGTTTGAATCCCAGCTGAATGGTCTGATGATGCTGTTTTCTTAATGGTTTTCCGAAGCCTTCGGCTGAGTATGTGCCCTGAGCGTCTGGTAGGATGGGTACAGGAATATCCAGATGGAAGAGAAAGACTTGAGATGGGGAATGACCATGAAGACGCCTGTAATTGGCGCATATTGTAGGTCTCAATGTGCCGGGGAGGTGGCCGATCATTGGAACAGAATGGGTATGTAATTAAGCGATTGGGCCGGCTGTGTCCCGCATGTTGGAGCGGGTTTTAATGGTTCAACTCTGTGAACAACTGCTCGCTCTTCACGGAGAGCCGAGCCACCAATTAGTTTGTTCAACTCACGGTAGATGTTAAATCAGCTCAGGTACTGTTCTTGTTCTTACATTACCAGTCTTCAACAAAATCAAATATCGGATAGTCGTTATTTGTTGTTTACTCGTCCGGGATAGCCTCATATTTACGTTAACGGGATAGAGAAGAAAGATGGAGAGAAAGTGGAAAACAGATTAGGTAAAAACACCCTTGTATAGCCGTTAAGGATTCGAACCCTGATCTCCCCTATGAACGGTAATCTAGTAAAATGCAAAGGTGATGTCTTAAACCACGCTATCATCTATGTGGTTTATGCGTTCTTTAGGGGCTTTCAAAGATAGAGCGTTAACGGCATGTATTTTTTGTATTCCCCTACACATGGTTTTGTCCGCCAATGTATTTTGTATCATTAAAGTAGCAACATAAGAATATTAATTTAAGGTGTAGGATTGGGATGGGTAATTTTAGATGAAGTAGACCCACATTATCGTGTAGAGAAGATATAAAAAAATTCCATAGTCACTATTTGTAACCTTCTCCTATTCCCCCCTTTCCCCACCATACAGTATAATCTGCCTAGATTCCTAGATTCTAACCTCTATAGCTCCACCACTTACAATCCAGCTAATTGCGACAATGATGCCTTAGACCGCACGATCACAAGTGTTGATTTTAATTAAGAAGCCTTTTGTAAGATAGTTTAATATGCGTAGTACTTTAGCGCACTCGTAACAAACAGATCTACATTTTTGTATTGTTATTAATTGAATCTGTACACCTGACATTCACTAAGGCATTCATACTTCGTTAACATAATGTCCAGTGACCTGGAAAACTTGTAAAACAGGGAAAAGTTAGAGAATATGCTTGGTCAGGAAAAAATCATGGAAAAATCAAGGAATTTTATAAATAAAAATCTGGAATTTTCGTATATCCACTATAAAAATATGCAACTTTTATTTACATTAGTCAAAAAATATTCTCCTCCCTCCCCCCAGTTAATACTCACCGCTAATCCCTTTTAACAAAGTTGTCCCTGATGAGCATACTAATTTCAGTTCTCAAGGTCAACATCTGATTTTCGTGTCGTCTTTCCACCCCTCTATTGTGCATCTATAGCAAACATTGAGGCATATATATGCGCATGCACTAAAATCCAATTGCGTAGTAGGATTAAGAAAGTATTAAATAATCTGTCTTGAAACACTTTTTAACTGTGCTGGTGAACGATGATATTTTAATATTCCGATTGTTCTCACTGCAATCTGACCTAGATAGCATTACCCAATAGGCCATTACTTTAGGCTGATATCCTTTATAAGTTATTAAAAAAAAGCATAGAGTGTCACAACAATTTCAGAATGCATATGTGTCTAGTAATATTATTATAGTAAAATATAATGTTTGTAATACGTAGTGACTGGAAAAGTTGGAAAATGGCTCTGAAAAAACTAGAAAAGTCAGGGAATTTTAAACTATACTCTGGCTGGACACCCTGTTTAATTTATTACTAAGGTGCATTCAGTTAAATTGATTACACACATTTTTATTATAGCCTAGCCTGACCTTATCACGGCCATTTTAAATATGAGAGACTTGACAGATTTAAAGTTCAACAACTTGAATGCACAGCTGAGCTTGAAAATTATAATAGGATATTCATGTTCTTATCTGATGTAGTCTGAGAAAAAAGCAGTCGTATTTAATTTTAAAGGCAATGAGTGGCGATAACGCTTTCGTCTGGATCTAGCTCCTGGATAGGAAATAAATTAAGCCCTTCTATGACGAAAGTAAATGGCACTTTTAACTATGACGGATAAGGTTGAACTCGAAAAGTAGCGTCTTGAACACAAAATTTAACGTAAGATCTTTCTTTTGCATGAAACCCAGTGTTTCTCAAACCTTTCCCAGTATCGGACCAATTGATAAACGTTTGATGCACCCATCACCCATACCATTTACCTGTCCCTCTATCTAACTCGAAAATTCTCTTAAAGTGGGGATTTGAGGAACGCGAGCTTAGGGTAGTGTTTTTACAGTGTATATAAAAAAAAATAGCCGAAATAAATAAAATATTACTCTAGTAGAAACAAAGTTTAGTTTTCTTCACGTGATATCAATTGTTGTTCTGTCATGAGCATAGCGGCATTAGATGAGAAACTTTTTAAATAAAGCTAAAATGTTGTCATTAAATTCTAAGACACCCTTGACAGGTATTCAACAACTGTTGATATCACCACGTGAAGAAAATACTAAACTCCAGCCATGACCTCTACGCCACTGACAAACTAAACCAGACTTATAGTGTCCGACTGTCCGCGTTCCCAATGGTTTGAGTACTTAAAATATAGGCTTAGAATACAGACAACGATATGCCATTTATTCTCAGCAACCTAACGGAAGTTTTTCTGCGCTCCTTGATCCAGGCTGAGCCTAACACTGAAGTACGCTAATGATCAGTGATAAAAGCACTATCAAAATAGTTGTTGTTAAACGACACACTTTTAACGTGTCCATTATAAAGAGACCATCGTAATCGTAATGGGCAGTCTGCGTAAGGTCTTTGTGAGGTAGGATTATGTGAAGAGGGGGCTGGGTCGCTACATGAACCTAGCTTTTTGTAAGCCAGCCGATTGACTCGAGATGGATATGTGTGTCATCTCTCTAGTGAAACCATGTTTAAATTGAGCTTTTTAAAAAAAAAAATATTGCCATTGTTGACATCTAGCGATACCTGTGTTGAAGGACTCAAGCTCTCCCACGGAATGCAGTCATTTTAACCTGGACGCTGTGGGCCTGGTATATACCTTGCCTGTGGACTAGCATTAAAATAATGCTTTAAAAAATTCACAGTATCACAAATAAACGGCACAAATTGATAATTGTTTGAATGTTACTCTACTATATTATTACTAGTAGTGTCTATTGCCTGTATTGTGTTAACATAATGAGGAAATCATTGTTTTAAGGGAATACACCAAAATTTACAATATATATTTAAAAAAAATTACCCATAGCCAATCCAATCGTGGATTAAGCCCTCCCTCCTGCTTGGCCAGGAGTCCGTGATGGGACGGTTTAGTAGGTAGGATTCTTGTAGAAAGAAACATTGATAAAATAAAAGCTATATTTTTCTGCTTTCAACATTGATATTATTTTACTATATTAATATGATGATTTCATAGGTATGTAAATTATTTTACAAAAATGACAGCTATACATCACATGACTTGACTTAAGATATATGAAAATGGTTTCAGTACTTTTTTAACTGTCAAAAAGTGTATTAATATCTAAATCGGTCTGGCTAGGCTATGGTTAAATTATAGTCCTTATAATGGACTAACACCTGATTGCTATGCAACCTGTCGGTGCTCAGTGCATGGCGGGAATACGTCGCTCTTTACGGGAGAACTATGATATTGTAGCAACTATTCAGTTAATCTTATGCTGTTTAATGTAACAAGTACTTTTGAAGATCATTATATTCAGCACACTATTTGGAAACAATAGTAACCTAATTCATAACACATTATTAAAACGTCAAACAATAATAATAATAACTGATGGCGATATTGAGGTTCGAATCTTGGTTGGGTGCATTAGGTGGTAATTTTTCATGTTATTAATAATTGTAGTTTTTCCATCCTCAAACCAATCCAATACTAATTAATTTCTTCTAAAGTCTAAAACAACCTTCCTTATTCCTAAGGACGCTTTTATACAGGCGTTTCGTGACGCGCGTTCTCTAAATACACAGGAGACACTGAGTGGTTTTATACACTGACGTGTGTCATTTATGTCATCGCGATATGAAAAGTGTGTCGCCGTAATCCAAAGAACGCCGCATCAAAAATGACGTAAGACGAGCCAAGATACATTATATTCAATGGGTCATTTTATATAGGCATCAGTTTTTGTGTCACCGTGCTGGCGAGACTGCAAAGCAACCAACCTCAACGCCACTTGTGTTGGAATCTGAGTGTATCTCACTACCAGCATCAGTGTATTTCTGTGGCAGGTAGTGAGTGTATTTATTATTTGTGGTTGGATATTTATTAGGTATCTACCGCTCTATTTGTTCCAGAAATGGAAACTGTAAACGGATCCATCCATTGCTGTCTTGTCACAGGCCAGAGTGTTAAATGTGGCAACTCCGCTTGTAGTGACGTCGTGAGGCCTGGCGATCTGCTGGTTCTTACGGAGAACTGTGTGAATATTTTTACAATTTTCTAAATTTAAAAAATGATGAGTCGCTTTGAACAATACTGACAGTAAATCTAAACATGTTTTACGTATATCATTAAACAAAAGTACTTCAGAGGTCGAAAAATACAACAAATATATAATTATATAAATAATAGTTTTAAAATAAATTTGCTAGGTAAAGATTATGTAACGTTCAAAAATATGATTAGAATATTATGATGACAATTACAAACATAGAAAGAGCATTTATCGTAGTGCTAATCTAAAAGTCCTGGGTTCAATTCGCATATCCCTGTGTAGAGCTTTAGCAAATATTATAATAAAATTACGAGTGTTATTTATGTAATTGCTTTGAACACTTACCAGGCTTAAGATATATAATTTTGAAATATTACTTTTTTTAAAGTGTTTGAATTTTCGTATTTTCTGAACAAAGATTTTCACTGCAAAGTTTATCATTTCTATAGGGGCTTACTTGATGTATTTGATAAGAAGTAAGTTGTATTTCCAAGCGTTGACAAACCAAATAAAATTATTATTATTAATAATATTATTAGCACCCTGTCTTACTACCCGTTTGGGTTATACGCACTTACGCTAATGTGTAATGGTAGGGTTAGTGTGAGATGAAATGGAGGACCTACAGTTTAACGTGGGATCCGAACCATGGTGGAGGCCTGGCATTTAACACATTCACATATTGTGATTAAAACACGTCTTGTCAGAGGTGAAGGAAGGGTTTGGCAATTAGATAAATCTGTGCTGGGACCTAGGATTGAACCCCGGACCCTCAGCACAGAAGTCTGATACCTTACCCCTAGACCGCCAGGTCAGCACAAAAGAACTATTCATGGAAGGAATTACCGCAGTAACAGTTGTTAATAAATTGATCTAAATCTGGATCCTTAAAAATATATTTACAGGCCAAACACATACAAAGTTTTTTTAGAAGCACTTCTTACTACCCGCTAGAGCTATACGCTTATGTACTAGTTACGCCAATGGTTTTAGGGATAAGGAAGATTATATTTAGAGTAGGTTTACTCTCATTTGCGTGGAGGGAGATAAGAAATCTATCTTGGAAAACCACCCTCAGTACGCCTGACCGAGATTCAAACCTTGACCTCACCGTCATTGGCAGTTTAGTATGCTGCAAGATTAGCACCCTTAGACTGTGCGGCCAACTAAATAGGTGTACAGGAAAAGTTATATCTGATTTTTGTGCTTAAGAAACCTATTTTTAAAATTTTCTGTTATTAAAATCTTCATTACCCGCCTCGGTGGCGTAGTTGGCTAGCGCGCTTGTCGTGTTGAGCTCAACTGCTGAGGATGGGGAGATCGAGGTTCGATTCTCGGTCGGGTGAACTGGGGGTGGTTTTTCTTAAATGGTTTTACACTTCCCCCTCCAAGCAAATGCGGGTTCACTTCCTCTAATTCATCCTTACCAATTTCTAATCCATTAGTTAATTATTACTTAAAGCGTATAACCCGAACGGGTAGTAAGACGCGGTGTTAAATAATAATAATAAATCTTCATTATTGTACGTCTAATAACGTCAATCCTCAAAATAGTTGTTGGTGGACTAGTTAGTCCTCTTCTGGTAAGATCAATGAAATAGTTATAACCTGTATCATGTTCAACTACAAAATCAATGCAACAACTACATTTCAAACGAACAGACGATTGGTAGAAAGTATAGCTACAAACGTACAAAACCGGGTATTCTGGACTCATGTCAACTGATAGTTTGAAATCATTAATTAATTACATACACAACATTTACATCCATTGTATGTTTTGCTATATGTCTCAAAACAAAATGCAATAGAAGCGTGAACCAAGCAAAATTTTAAATCAAGTAAACTACCCGAGAAACAAACATCCCTCACAGTAAAACAAACTGAACTAACGCACGTGACTGTGTTGTTGACCGGCCTCAACGCAGGGTTTCCAAGCTTCGATATTCCGGCCTGTAACTAAAGACGACCGTGATACATTACGAGTGGCAGAAAAGAAGAAATTGGCAACCCAGGGCTCTGTTTATTTTTTATTTCCTTTAACCATGACGCACGTCATATGTTGCTTGTATAGAAACAAACGGCCAGGACGCGCGTAACGCTTGTCGCGTGTCAAGAAACGCCTTTATAAAATGACCGTAATCCAAAGCTGTTAATGTAATAATTGAAACAAATACACTTAAGCACTTGGGGGGGGGGGGATTCAGTGAACTCGAGAAAAGGTCAGTGTTTTTGCAGTTTTTATAATATAACTTTTTTTTGTCAAAATAAATATAATGTGGCTTGCATACAAACATTGAGTTTAAAACTTTTTTTTTTAGATAATGCCACTGTTGAGGTAATAAATACGAAGAAAATTAAATTCTGTGTTTGTATAGAAGTAAGGTTTGATTTATTTTACCAAAAAATGTTTTTTCTGTAAAAACTGCATAGCTTTTCTCGCGTGTCCTGCATCCCCATCTTAATTTACCATCACAGCTAATTTAAAAAAGGTGAGATTATCTTCGTAGCTGAGTGGTCGTGAACCTGACTGAAGGTCTGTGAGACACTGGTTTGACCCCCAAGTACTATCAAAATTGATTGAACGTACGAAGATATAAATTAGAATCAGTAATGTGCTATTATTTTACTTTAATTAGAAAGTAAATATAAAGTATTATTATTAAATGTTCCACATCTTACTACCCATTTGGACTACCTGCGTATTTGAGTGATATAAAATTTATAAAACATGTCGCCTGCATTTGCATGTGGGAAGAGTGGAAAACCACCTCAGTACTCAGTACAGGGCTCGATCTCAAACCTGTACTTCACTGTCAAACCATTCAATACAAGACTGGCGTCTTGGTCCGTGTGCTCACTGATGCGAATATCATTATTAACAGTCAAGGTGTTAGTGCTGAGTAAATATTTAAGGCATATATCAGTGTGTAGTAACATTTAGGAAATATTAATGTCACATAAGACATGTGTTATTTTGTGTTCAAGACCCGCCTGGGTGGCGTGGTTAGCTAATGCTCTAGTTTCATGTTAAGCTAGACTGCCGAGGATGGGAAGACTGAGGTTAGAATCTCGGTTGGGTGAAATGGGGGGGGGGAGGGTTTCCTAAATGGTCTTCCACTCTCCCTCCAGACCAATATGTGTTCACTTCCTCTAAATTCAACCTTCCCAACTCCTAGCCCATTAGCGTAATTAGTACCTACTTAAGCGTATAACCCAACCTGGTTGTAAGACGCGATGCTATAATTTAATTAAAAATTAAACTTTGTGTTAAAATCCTGAGTCAGTCAGCCACATAAAAACAGTTCACAATAATATAACAAAGTTGTTACTACAATCAGATTAATTTGTGTATAGCTACAAATCAGTGTTATGGAACTAAGCAAAAACAATTAAATACACATTTTTAAACTATAAGAAGGGTTGAAATTAGAACAGTACTAGATGGGGGAGCATCGCGCCAGGACTAGACTATGCTCTTGTCCCCAGTTTGAGGTAGGGTTAGATGATCAATATAAACGTACAGAAGGACTGTTGATAGAATCATTGATTTGGGCTGATTAATCGTTTTAATTACTTTATTAATTATAGCTGAGTATTAAATTTTACAATAAAAAACAACAAATTTCGAGGTTTGACTATTTTCAACGCTCCTATCCGACAATCCCTACCTGCACAAAAGCCATCCTGACAAATTGCCCATGTGGTAGGGGCCGGATAGTGACATATGTTATTTAACAGTATTGCCCACATAAGGATGCCTATTTTTTTATTTGTATATTAAACGCATTTCACACCTATTAGGGCTGTATTCATGGTCTTCTAGTGGCAGTGGCGGAAATGTAACAGTCTTCTGAGGACAACATGTAAATGCAGTTACTCCACCCCGTTTAGATGATGTGATTATGATTATGATTATGATGATGATGATGTGGTACCAGTAAAAGTCTTAAACCTAACTTAAGCCTAATTAACTAGGCCACAGCGACCATAGGGACAATTCTTCTTCGGTAAAATGCCAATGGTACCGCCTGAAATCGAACCCAAGACCTTTAGGCTAGTGTCTAGGAATTCTGATAACTT
The DNA here is from genome assembly GCA_902151425.1 of Timema shepardi. NCBI lineage: Eukaryota > Metazoa > Arthropoda > Insecta > Phasmatodea > Timematidae > Timema > Timema shepardi. The sequence continues at coordinate 61,411 of CABFVX010003634.1, read as the reverse complement.
AACCAAGAGGCCGGTCATATTTACGCTACTTTAGTGGGGATTATAATGTTATAATTTTGAGTAAGTGTATACACATTTTTGTGGAGGGAGAGTGAATGCCTATTTAGGAAAAAACGATCCCTCACTACACCGGCTGGGATTCGAACCAAGATCACCCCGTTACTTTTAAACCAGATTAGACAAGTTTTGACGCTCTAATCCTCGTTCCCTCCGATGCGGGTTTCTAATTAAAAGATCAATTCTCATCTTTATTGTGAATAACAAACACCGTGACGTTGGACCCAAGCAATCTGTTACGTCATTAACGAGAAGATAAAACGAGTAAATGATCAACTCAATGAATGGCATATGAGTTATTGTTAAGGAATGACAGGTGTATGATTGGCGGAGGCTTGAGAGTAGGTGTGGGGGTGTGGGAAGGTGAGGAGGAGGGGGGATTCCTTATGAGCGGTGAGATAAAGTTTACATACGTAATTATTAATTAAGGTGGCCGTATTTGTGGTGAGCTATCCTTCGTCTTACAAACTCTCAGTGAGTTTCCAATGTACGATGAGGTGTATAACAGATTCTTTGAATATAGTAGCAGATGTTTCTTTAGTAAACGTCAGTTGAAATACTCAAAGGTCTAGCTAAAAATAATAATTAGGAGATACTACTCATGGGTTTTAGTTGCACATTATTAAACAATTTAGGTTTCATTTCTTTTAATTTGTTTCTCGGTTTCGGAAACTTGGCTTTTCTCGTATGTTTTTTTCCATGTATTTGAGGTACTTAACTGATTATATTATCACAAGACTTATAAACTAATCTATATATAGAACAAACATAACATCCAGACCCCAGCCACCGTTTTATCATTGTGAAAGGGGAAACTCACAGTTCATCACCATTGGTAAATTTTTCAGCCATGCCAGGAATTGAACCCGGGACCCTTATCTAAGTAGACAGATAAGCTACAGGCTGCAGTTAAGGTGTTGGACTTCTTGAGGTATTATTAACTAACCTCAATAAACACTTGGACGTGGGCACAAAATGTTCGCTGCAAAATGATTTTTTTAAGTTGAGGAGGGTTTTTTAATCAACACCTTCTAAATACTACTTACAAACCAACCTAACATAGAACATTACACCTCATTTAGCACACACACCCTTAAGTTCCAGCTATTGACTAATTGGACAAGAGGACGAACTTGTATACTTGTACAAATAGTAAATATCTTAGTCACTACCACCCAGGATTTGAGACAGGATTCTCTATACCTATTTGCGGCCATCAAAACCACATTAAACAACACACATTATCAATACATTATACATATTGGAGGTCAGGTGGTCTAAATATCAGGCTCATTCAGTTAGGTTTGCTAGTTCGGTTAAGATGGGGTTCTATTCCCGGCTGGGTGTGATGAGTATTTTTCTGACTCTTCTTCCAAGCAAATGTGAGCTTAATTCCTATGATTCAACCTCCTCATTCCTACCTCATTAGAATAATTTTTTTTTAAAAACACCGCGTTTTATTATCTGTTCAGACTGTATGCACATGTCCTCATTATGCTAGTGAGATAGGGATCGAATTTTCGTGGGAGAGTGGGATACCATTTGGGAAAAACTACCCTCAGTACACTCGACAAGAATTCTAACCCCGATCCACCTGTCATCGGCAGTATAGTCTAGCTCTAGAATGATGCCTAAGACCAGGGGTTGACAACAGGTTGATCTCGCAGCAATTTTCAGTCAACTGCGTAAGAAAACTACTTCATCACAAAAAGGCAAGCTTATAGCTCCATTATGGTAGAGCTTATACTATAGGGCCACAGTGTAATCCTTCAAGCTAAGACTGACACCTTTCAGCGTAAACGTAGTGTACCTATTATTTATTTAATGTATTTTCTATAAAGGCAAGGGAATAAGTATTGGAGGAAATATTGAATTTAAGGAAAAAATACAAAATGTATAGAAAAAATAATAAAGTAGAGGGGATGAACGAAAGGTGATCATGGGAACTTTGATAGAAATCTTCACCCGAGAATGCAAGTGTTCTATGTACAACTTTTCAATTTTGTGTAAAAGAGCATTGAAGTTTGACCTTGTGCATAAAACCAATGTTACTAGATAACAACTTGAGTTTGTATCTTCTTAAGTAGTTATATAGTAGTCTCAATTTCACCGCAGGTGAACCACGAGCATTTTAAATATATGTAAACACCAAATATCTCAAATTTAACAATTTTGGAGATAGAAAATTTGCATTCACGGGTGACGAAATGTAAAAGTCGATTGGAGGCTAAAAAGGTTGCTGACCCCTGTCTTAGACCATCACTAGGATAGTTAACGTGCATTTAGAGATGAGGTAATGGGGAGGGTAGAAAATATCATAGTACTAACGGTATTTGAGCCAGGATCATCTAGACCTGAGGTCGACTATTGTAATGCAAATGCCTGAAAAGAGTGTGACGATGTTACAGTCCGATTTTCATAGGAAGGTCCTTTTAGAAGGAACAAACATATTTTTTGTACAACATTAATAAGATTTTAATTTCTAATAGGCGTATTCGAAGCTTCGAAATGTCAACGTTGAAGTGCTATAATAAATACAGGACACGTACCTAGACCAGAATTCAAGTTATGGTAGGTGTCAGCTTGTATCTGGTATAACACCGTACTCAAGGCGTCTGATTATAAAACTGTCCCTTTATCTTCAACTTGGGTTCCGATGTTTCAATCCTTCCTTTGGAATTTAAATAGTAGTTTGCGTACTCGCCTACTATGTGATTATTGCTATTTTTCTTATTCTTTAGTCAACAAACGGAAGGTTGGTTTGATGTGATTTCTATCCATCCGGAGCTCGTCATTCACTCAACCTATTGGCTCATTAGTGATGCCTCCACCATCTGGTAGAAATCCATGTACTATGAGAGTTCAGGAAGTGTAGAGGTCCCCTGTTGCCTTCCACACTGAATTTTTATGAGCGAGAGTGAAAGAGCCTACCAATTTTGCCAGCAAGTTTTTTTCACATATCTTTCAGGGATCTTTTACGTCCCACACTCGACATGAGACTAATGGCTTTACTTCACCTCCGAAGGAAGTTGTGCTACGGATTGTTATCGGTCAAGAAAAATCCGTCGACCTCGGCTGAACTTGAACCCACGGACATCGAGTCCTGCCTGAGGCGAGAATTATAGGTATTGGTAATATCTATAAAAATTTACAGCTGCAGGTCATATGATCTGACGTATGAATACCGGAAAGTATATATAGTATCTTTTCCAATCGTAAAATAAGGCCCTCCTTATGAAAATTGGTATGTATAAGTCAATCCCCTCTTCCTCCCCGCGTGGCCAATATGTAAGTGACGCACGGGGTATTTATCCTAAGTCTTAAGTGACACCTTATTGTGAAGCCTTGTTCCGCGTGATTGGTATCAACCTCACACTCTAGAAGAGAGAAAGAGAATAAAGGAGAAGAACTGCTTAACTAAACAAGGTATGCAAATCGATGATTGAACTGTTCTGCTTCAACAAATTCTCTCCAAAAAAACAACAAAAAAACCCACCAACTTCACGTTGCATCTTACAAGAACAATTTGAATTTTCACGCTTCGACGGCGACAAGATAGTTTTCATTCTTACGTCTTCCCTCCCTCCTCTCCCTTCTTTTATCGATTTTCCACTCTTCCTTCCTTCCTTTCATCATCTCATATCGAGTTAGAAACGCCAGTAGACCTGTACATACCAAATTAAAATGGTGTCACAACTTTTATGAAGAGGAAACTTTAGTATAGGTCTATATAGTTTTACTTTCTCGCTACCTTACAGGTAGAGAAAGTATTGTGATCTTTGGAAATATCTAACTCGAGATTTTGATGAATGTCGAAGTTTCATGATCTCCCGAATCCAAAAAAGTTGTTTTCGCAATGCCGCCTGTCTGTCTGTATCTCGGACTAGAACCTAAACTATTTTACCAATCGGGCTAAAATTTGATATATAGGATTTTCATAAGGTTGCCCCTAGGATTTTTTGCAATTGTATATCCAACCCTAAAATTAAGGATAGTTTCCTTAAGGTCGAAAAGAGAAAAAATCTATTTTCTCAAAATCGGCTCTAACGATTTTGATTAAAATTCGTAAATAGGCATTGATTAAGATCATAAATAAAATGGCTATTTTCATTTTCCTATGAAAATGACTTTAGGGCAGGTCTACTTTACTGAAGCGGGAATTTCCACATCTGCAACTATTTGAGATACTAAATAACTTACTATAGAAAAATGGTAGTAATATTAAAAATTAAAAACTTTTATTTGAAATATATTTTTATAAAACCAATAGTTTCTGAGATATTAGCAAATCTATTAATATATAATTTTGTGATATTTTTTTGTACAAATATATTACTTAAATTTTAACGCAATAATCTCTATAACTCCATAGAGGAAGTAAGTCTCTCAAAATGGTGATGATATTTTCCCTATAACCTCTTAGAGGAAATTTTTGTACAGCAATGCTCTATATCCTTCATTTTAGACTCAATCGTCAATATGTATCTATTTTATTGGTCAAAATTTTAAAATGAGGAATTTAATAGCCTGAAAATGTGCAACCCCTAATAGAATGTCGAAATTTTTAACTAGAAATCGAAATTCTAATACGACAAAGTGTTGAGCTTTGTGGACCCAATATCGACCTTTTATTTATTGATCCAAATATACAAATGAGGACTTTAATCCTTTAAAAATAAAATTATAAAATTTAAAACCGGGAGTAAAAATATGTTTTACGTAAGTATAGCGTAATTTGTGCTTGAATTTGCTAGTGTATACTATTTCTTTTCACATATATTACGAGTTTTGAGTAAATATCTCCATTTTTAGACAATAGAGCGAGAAAGTCGGTGCGGAGTTCCGTACCATTTATTTTATCATGCGGTTATTTATTCTAAGGTTTAAAAAGTGTAAGACTGCTTACAGATATGAACATGTCACAGTAAATTTTAAATCTGTAACATTTTCCTGTATTCATTTCAGATCCTTGAATCATTGTGAAGGAGGATATATTCGTTAAGTCTTTGATTATAGTTTTGTGTTAACATATCTCGTGACTACATCAGCGGTTACATACTCTAACACGTCACACTACCGCTGGACCGTATTACTGGTGGCAGAGAGATCTGGGTTCAAATTCCGGTCGGGTGTACTGAGGGTGGTTTTCCCTAAATGGTTTCCTAAATGCGGGTATATTTTATCTTGAATTCTATTTTTCTCATAACTATATAACTATAGCGTAATTAATGTATGCATTCGGTCTAGTGGTCAGAATTCCTGGCTACATATCCAGAGCTCACGGGATCAATCCCCGGCTCTTCCAGAATTTTTCTGTGAAGCAGCTTGTCTAGAACGGAGTCAAAATCAGCCTCATGAGTACAAATGAGGAGCTACTTGAATAAATAAGTAACAGCTCTGGTCTAGAAAAATGAGATTATCGGCTGGAGGATTCATTGTGCCGACCGCACGACACCCTCTATCCGCGAATGTTGGCACTAGCATAGCTAACGATGGTGGCCGCTCGGTCTGAATAGTTACCTTGCGGGATAACACGTTGTAGTTATTTTATATAATCTCAATAAGTATCAAAACGTGGGTAGATAAATATATGTATATATACTTTACTGCGCTATGTGGTTGAATGTTTCACTAATGTTTTATATATTATATACATAAAATTACATACGTAATTACTAATTATATATATTTATATATTTATATATAGACAACGCTAGAGAAACATTCAACCATCAATCGCGGTAAAGTATATATACATATATAACTAACGTTTTATATATTATATACACATAAAATTACATACGTATTATTACGTAATTACTAATAATATACGTATATATATAAATACAACGTTAGTGAAACATTCAACCACCAGGTGTGGTAGTCGATTGTGAGAAGAGAACTGGAATCGCGTTAATGCTCAACTACATTATTTAATTTATTTCTGGAGTCACCGTACTTAAGATAATTTAAAACTTAATATACCTTGATTTGCATTCGTTTTCTTTAAATATTTGGAAGAAAAGAAATAGAAGGAAATGAAATAAAAGTTTAGCAGAAAACTGTCCACATCGTAGATACAGTTGGCTAGCGTTTTGTTTAAGATATGTATTCACACATGATGCAAGTCTTTCTCCGTGGATGATGGCTACAAGCCTGGATCGATCCTATGCGATGACTACACTAATTTAAAGTTTTTATGTACGAAGTTTGTCTTATCACCGAAGAGCCAGAAGCTTTATAATTTCTGATTGTATCGTTGTTATCTATGTTGTTACAATGGCTCAAATGTGTTTGTAAGTTCGCAAAAATATGTGTATAAATTAGGGGTGTGCAAAGTCAACTTTTTCGATTCGGGTTCGCTTCGAATATGTTTTGTTATTTGTTTTATGCTAAAAAAATATTCTATTTTGATTCTTTGTATGGATTTATTCTAATAAATCAAGCTGTTAGCACAACTTACAAATTCAAATAAGTAAGATTTTTTTCCCCCATATTAATAGTGTTTCATAGTTGTTCTCAACATAACAGAATGGCAATAATAGATCATTATTGGCAAAGATTGTGATTGTCAAAGCCAGAATTATTTCAAAGTGAAGTCGAAGCTTATCTTTGTTTCGAAACCAAATCGTAATTTAGAAGGTATTTTGTATACTTTTTTCACTCTTGAACTGACCAAAAACGAGAGATTAAGCCTATGGAATATGATTAATGTAAAGGGGATTGATCCGCATTAAGTTTTAAAAAAAGATGATAAATAAAAGGTACAAAAATCTCAGTGTACTCGGCCGAGGCTCAAACTTCGAGTTTTTTGTTACTCCAGTGCGAAACTACGCCCTATACCACGTGACAACTTGTGCGGTTGGATTAATGCACGAGTAGCCTGCATGAGCTGTCTATTAAAGTTCTGCAATGGCAATGTGACTATAAAGTACAATTATTTTGGGAAACGTCTAAATAAGGAGGATAAAAACTTTTTTTTATAAATATCCTATTTTTTAGCACCACGTCTTACTACCTGTCCGGGCTATATACTTATGTACTAATTACGCCAGCAATTTTTGGGATGAGAAAGGTTATATTTATAGGAAGTGTGTCTGAATTTATGTGGATAATGGAAAACCATTTGGTAAAAAAACACCCTCAGTACACCTATCGAGACTCTAACTCGATCTCCTCGTCATCGGCAATCTAGACTACTGAGGAAGTAGCGTCTTAGACCATGGGGACATCGAAGCGAGCTTTTATTATTAATTAACATGTTTAACACAATTTTTTACTAATACTTAATTTAATGTCTAAAGCGAAGGAGGGTAGTAACACGCGGACGAGTTTCTAAGCTTGTAATCCTAGTCACTGACAGTTGTGAGACTGATGCCTTAGACAGTGTGACCAATTGTGTTTACAAGGGACAAACTAATTGTTTTAATATTTTTATATATTATTTAGCACTTCATTTTATTACCGGGTTGGGTTTTACGTTTATGTACTAATTACGCTAATGGTTAGGGCTGAATAAGGTTGAATTTCGAGCAAGTGTATCCTCATTTGCATGAAAGGATAGTGTAAAACCCTTTATGAAAACCACCATCAGCACACTCTAAAGGGATTCGAACCCCTAGCTCTCCATCACCAGCAGTTCGGTGGCCACTGAAGTGGGTTATTTTAATAACTTAAATCATGTATGTCTACTGAGCTAAGGTTCCCGGCTTCGATTCCCAGCATGGCCAACAAATTTATCATTGGTGAAATGTGGGCTAACCCTTTCACAGTAATGAATTAACTGCTAGGGGCTGAATGTTGTGTCTGTTCTAGATTTAAGTCAGTATTTAAGTCCTGTGCTTATTTAATCAGTCAGTTCAGTAACTGCAAGTTAAACACTTAAAATAAATTAAATCGTTTTAATAATATCCTATGAAAAACATGTACATTCCGTTTACCTCAAAAAGTAGCAGTCTTACCTTGACATATTACACTATGGCTATCTTATAAGCTACACCATAGTGGAAACGGACCTATA
>CABFVX010003634.1:0-43098 GCA_902151425.1 Timema shepardi | reverse complement strand
AACCGCTTTCAGCTGCCACTTTGATACTCCCCTGTGTATGGCGCGGGAGTTGAACAACTTAACATCACGCACGCTGCCGGTGTAAGTGAAAGGAAAAACCAGTTAAGTATTAAGACCTTGTAGAGTAAACATGCAAGGTCCATAGCAATTTCTTCAATACTCGAGCACGTGGTCTAAATGTCCAGATCTTTTAGTTTGGTTTGCTAGTGATGGGGAGGTTGGGGTTTAACGAATGATATTTTATTAAATGGTTTTACATTTTCACTCTATATAAATGCTGATGTATTACCTCTAAATTATAGCTTCCTTATCCTTACACCAATATCATAATCATACATTGTTGTGAGACGTGGTGTAAAAATAAAAACAAAAAAACCTTAATAAAATTAGTATTATTAGCACCTCGTCTTACTACCCGTTCGTGTTGTACGTCACTTACGCTAATGTGTAATGGTAGGGTGATTGTGAGATGAAATGGAGGGCCTACAGCTTAACGTGGAATCCGAACCACGGTGGAGACCTGGCAATCCCCACATTCACAAGATGTATTGTCAGAGGTGAAGGAGGGGTTTGATAATCAGATAAATCTGTGCCGGGTCCGAGGATTGAACCCCGGCTGCCAGCACAGAAGTCTGACACCTTACCCCTAGACCGATTAATAAAACCCCATTTATATTTTTAAAATAAATGGTACGGAACTCCGCACCGATTTTCTCGCTCTATTGTTTGAAAATTGAGATATTTACTCAAAACTCGTAATATATGTGAAACTAAATAATAATATTAATAATAATAATATTTAGCGCCGCGTCTTACTACCCGTTCGGGTTATACGCTTTAAATACTAATTACGCTAATGGATTAGGAATTGGGAAGGTTTAATTAGAGGTAGCGAACTCGCATTTGCGTGGAGGGAGAGTGGAAAACAATTTAGGACAGACTCCCCCCAGTTCACCCAACCGAGTATTCGAACCTCGATCTCCCCGTCCTCAGCAGTCGAGCTCAACACGACAAGCGCGTTAGCCAACTACGCCACCGAGGCGGGTACTAAATAATATACATAAGCAAACCCAAGCATAAATTGCACTATACTTATGTAAAACCTTTTTTCTAATCCCAGTTTTAAATTTTATAATTTTGCTTTTAAAGAATTAATGTCCTCATTTGTATTTTTGAACCGATAAGAAAAGATCAATTTTGAGTTCACAGGGGTCAACACTTCGTATTAAAATTTAAATTTTCAGTTATAATTGTTGACATTTTATTTGGTGTCGCAAATCTTCATGCCATCACATTGCTATTAAATTCCTCATTTATAAATTTTTACCAATAAAAAATGTAAATATTTACTATTGAGTCTAAAATGAGTATAAATCATTGTTGTACAAACATTTCTCCTAAGAGGTTTAACGAAAAACAACATAAATTTTTAGAGACTTACCTATATTTAATTACTCAATGACATTGGAGAATTATTGCGTTAAAATTTAAGTAGTATCTCCTTAACAACTAAAGCTAACAAGATTGTATTAATACATTTACCAATATCTCAGAAACTGATGGTTCTATAAAAATATATTTCATATAAAAGTTTTTTATTTTTAATAGTACTACAATTTTGTAGTGATAAGTTATTTAGTATCTCAAATAGTTGCGGAGATACGGAAGTTTCTGCTTCTGTAAAGTACTCTAAAATCCATTTTCATTGTAAAATTAAAATATCGAGTTTATTTGTAATGTTAATTAACACATAAATACGAATTTTAATCAAAATCGTTAGAGTATTTTTAGAAAATCGATTTTTTTTTCTTTTTTCACCTTTTCTTAAACTACTCTTAATTTTAAGTTTAAACAGACACACAGACAGATGTCATTACAAAGACCTCTTTTTAGGGTTTGGGGGGTCTTGAGACGTCGACATCCATCAACATTTCAGGTTAGATTTTCTTTTACGGTCGCAATACTTTTACCTTTTGTGTTCGAAAAGTTTAAATATATATACACACGTATAGCTTGAAAGTTATTGGTTTTATAAAAATATGCTTCTTATAAAATATTTGTATTATAAAGGGACCTACATATTTATAACGATAAGTAATTTTATATCTCAAATAGTTTAGGATATATTATAAAGAAATATAATTTACGCATCAGACCGGAGCCCTTAAAGTCATTTTGCCGAAATACCATTTTGTTTGTAATATTTATAAATGTTTAAAAATTAAATTTAATCAAAATCATTGGAGCAGATTTTGAGAAATTCGACTTTTTCTATTTTTTCCCAGCAGTAAGATACCCTTAATTTTATGGTTAGATATCCAATTCCAAAAATCCCTCATGGCAACCCTATGAAAACCCTTAATAATAAGTTTTATCCCGCTCGGTAAAATTGTTTAGGCTCTAGTCCGAAGTACAGACAAACAGATGGAAAGCCAAAAACCACTTTTTTAAATTCGGGGGGGTCAAGATTCAAGAAAGTCAAAGAAAGTCAAGAAAGTAAAAACTGAGTACATCCAGCCGGGATTCAGAACTTGGCCTCTTCATCACCGAAAGTCAGTCAGGGGAAGGAAGGATTGCTAAACCACGATATATGATCTTGGGGATAAAGTACTTGCTTCAGGACCAGGTGTTCGTGGGTTCAAACCCAGCCAGGATTGATGGATTTTTCTTGAGTGATAAAAACCCGTAGCGCAACTTCCTTCGGAGGGAAAGTAAATGTGTCGGTCTCATGTTGATGTTGGCATGTAAGAGAACCCTGGAAAATATGTGAAAATACCTTTCCCGGCAAAATTGGTAGGCTCTTTCACTCTCACTCATAGAAACTCTCGAGTGCTGAAATAATCCGTCGGTGGTCCAGAAATTGCGCGTTAAATACCTCAAATAAATACATAATTAATGTTGTTTGTGAAAATATCAGTTGGTATTTCATAACAGGATCTTCCTTTGAAAAGTTGACATTAAAAATCAATATACAAATGACACACAGCTAATAAAACACCGGGCCAAGCTAACAAAGGCCAGAGTCTGTGTTTCTACGAGATATCTCGAGCGACAGAATAGGCCCTCTATCGCCGCCTCTTGTGCCTTGCTCCGATCAACTCCAAACACAACCGATTGACTTTGTCGTGCCCTTACGAACTGCTTATTATTGATGTTTACTTCGGGTCCCCCCTTCCCACTACACACCCAGCTAGTCGAACCCTTTCTTTCCACATGTCCTGCACGAAACACAGTGACGTGGACCTTGTCGTTAGGACTAAGAAAGCCCTATTTTTTATAGGCAAATTACGGCCCGCGGTTTGAATGTGGCCCGTCGCGTATATTTTATGTAGCCCACAAACTTTATCTGTCTATCTATGAAATAAAAAAAAATGTGATAAAAAATATCAATATTATAGAAAATATATTCTTAGGGTAATATACTGTATACAATTTATATACAACACATCAGATGAACGTTTACAAGCCGCCTTATAAAGTCCGACACTTTAGCTCACTCGGTAGCGTGTCTGACTACTGAGCTAACGATGCCGAGTTCGATTCCCGGCATGACCGAGAAATTAATCAATGGTGAAATGTGGGTTTCCCCTTTCACATTGATGAATTAACGGCTGGGGGCTGGATGTTATATCTGTACTAGATTTGATTTAGCTTATAAGTCGTGTGCTGATATAATCAGTAGTTTCAGAAAAAAACACGTTAAAAACTTCAAATAAATGAAAAAAAGTTTAAGAATCTCAACTACTAAATTTGCACATGTCATTAAATAAATAATGAAAAATATTTTTTTAAATACAGTTATCTCATTAAGTACTGTTTTATTGGTGAATCACTTATTTTTTATAGGTCAAATTGATTTCCTTTTACTTTCTCTCGACACCTCGGGGAGAAAGTATTGTGATCGTCAAAAAAATAGAACTCGGGATTTTGATAAATGTCAACGTTTCATGACCCCCGAAACCAAAAAAGTTGTTTTCACAATGCCGTCTGTTCGTACATCGGGCTAGAGCTGGAACTATTTTACTGATAGGGTTAAAACTTGTTAACTGGGGTTTACATAATGTCATCCCGAGGTGTTTTAAGAATCAGATGTCTAGCCCTAAAATTAAGGGTAGCTAACTGAACGGCTAAAAGAGAAAAAATCGATTTTCTCAAACCGCGCTCTAATGATTTTGATTAAATTTATGTATATACACTGTTTTTATTAGTATTAAAAAAGTTGGAATTTCTCATTTTCTTATGAAAATTACTTTGAGGGTACTTTACATGTAGGAAATTTACCAATTTTCATCATTTCTCCACAACTATTTGAGATACAAAATAATTTATCATTGCAAAATTGTAGTACTTTTAAAGATAATATTTTATATAGAATACATTTTTATAAAGCCAATAATTTATTAGCTATAATCAAATATAAATATTTTTTTAATTCAGAAATTTTAAAAGAAATGTGATTTTTATGTGCTTTGTTGACAAAGATGTTTCGCTTTTCTCAATTTTTCTGTAAACATAGTTCCTCCTTCCTGATACTATAAAGTTAGTAAGAAACAGTGTATATTATTTCAATTATGATCTTTCTACAACAAACTATTTCCTTTCACAAATCTTACGTATAAATAGTAAATGGCTATTTTAAGATAAAAGCGAGAGAAGGTATGTGCGTTGCACCGTACCATTTTTTTTCACCACGTCTTACTATCTGTTTGGGTTATACTCATATTTATTAATTACGCTGAAGTGTTAGAAATAAATAAAGTTGAATTCAGAGGAGGTGTACCCGCATTTGCTTGGAGAGGAGTGGAAAACAATTCCGGGTAAAATATCAGTATTCGAATCCAGATATTCCCGTCTTAGGCAGTTCAGTCTATTGTGATCGTGTCACCTTAGACCATGTGGCCTCTCAAGTGGGTCCTGTATTGGTCTAACTAGGCGACGTTCCTCCTTCAAATTTATTTCAAAAACAACTACGTTAAACGTGATGATCACAAGGGCCGGTGTATATTCCATTCACCGTAGGAATTGACTTCTGAAAGGCCTTTTTCCCTACCATAAATCTACTATATAGTAGGATATTGGTAGGAAAAATGACCTTTCAGAGAGTAATTCCTACCGTGAATGGAATATAGTTAGGGGACGCTTACTAATGATTTGAATGGAAGCTAAAAAAATGCATTTACTCTGAATCAGTGGTTTCAGAATTTGTTGAATGGCGTATCACCCCAACAATTTCCTTAATTTGGAGTACCCTCATGATAATGCTGAATCTGTACTATTTCGGTACATTTTTCATGGTGCCCAGGGGTATAACATAATGCGCGGCTGCACCAGCTGTCTGAGCTTGAATCAGTGTTGCCACACCTCTAACCAACCACTGATTAAATTTGTTTTACTTTTAGTTAGACTTTTTCGTAATATATTTATAATATTTTATAAGTCTCTTATCTTTTTTCCTGCTTTAATTTGCTTGTTTTGTTTGGCTTCTAACGGCGTACCACCGGGAATAATTGCACATACTACTGGTGTTGCGCGTACTACAGTTTGGGAACCGTTGAAGAGCCAATATTTAACAGGCACCCATATCGGGTGTTAGAAGGTCTAAAGTGTCAGTCTATCAAGATAATTATTTGCTTTGTCACAAGGAGATCGTAGTTTTATTTTGTGTATTTATTTAAATGTTTTTATTTACTCTAAGGAAGTTAAGGTATTACACCTTGCCTTAAAGGCAGGCTACAAAATTATTAATTAATATAACATATTAATCATTTTGTAACCAGGTTACACTCATACCACACCTCTAGCAAAAATTGACCCCGAAATAAACAACAAATCTAAGCACAGGAATCGCATGAGCTCAGAACTGGGAGGAATAAGAGAGGAAGGGGGAGATTACTGGGCACATTCATATAATATATATATATGTGTGTGTGTGTGTGTGTGTGTGTGTGTGTGTGTATTTTTCATTTAACTATACAGATAAAAAAAACTTGAGATGCTTCAGAATACACTTGGAAATATGGAGACAGCGTTTAACCCATGATGCAAAAAAAAAAATGGGGCCAGGTCTAATACTTTCATTCTCCAACTTTCGTCCACATATAAAAGTTATAACTTTGGGAAACAGACCCAATCATATCATATCACCGACTTGAAATGCTGAAAATAATCATATATTATTATTTCACTCTTGCTATTAAATATTGCTTTGTGTATTTTCCTTTTCAAAAATTGACATAATTTGGCCTATAGTCTTGTTATATAAAATTTTAAATGATTCAGAAAAATTGTATTGAATTGTGTTGTATTTATTGTGTGAATTTATATTATAAGCTGTGATAAAATTGCAAAATAATTTGGGATTACAAAGCTTGAATTATTTTTGGGGGGAAATGGGGAGGGGGATGGGGTACGCCAGAAATAAAGAATACCACTTAGTCTCCAATATATTGATGCCCTATTACAATAATTTAATAGCTCAGATACCAAGAATTTTGAGCTAGTGACATAAAAATGTTCCCAAGTGGTACTCATTCCTTTTCACAATTGCACCATAATGTAAATAAATAGTACAATACAATGGTAAAAATTATTGTAGTGTATTATAGATTAGAATAAAATTTTCCGAAATAAGTTTCTAATAAACTATTCTTAAATGGTTTCCTCATAAAAACAAATATAGCATCTTATTTAAAATAATAAACACTTCATATATAACATTGAAACAAAACTGTTCCAGCCACATTTTTTAATAATTCCAACTTTCAAAAATTAGCCATTAGTAAACTATATTCAAACTACTTATTTGTATAAATAAACGTATATTCTTAAATTATCACGTAAAACAATTTCTAGATATCAATTCTAAACAAAATGATTATAACTATTTTTCAAAAATTTAAATTTTTCAATTTTTTTAAATCTGTTAAAAATTTCATTTTTTTCAATTTTTTAATTTGTCAAATATTTATAATCTTTTAAAAAGCAGTCAACCGTAAACTGGCCTTAAATTATTGCCTATATATATATATATGCAATAATTATATATATATATTACCAAATACCCATTTTAAACCAAATTGTAAAAGCCATTTTTACAAGATTTCAAATTTTCCAAAACCAGTCATCTGTAGACTTACTTTAAGCAATTTTCTACACGAAAAAAAGTATAGAGTGCTAATTTTTACATAAAACATTATCTAAATATCAGCAGTAAATTATTCTTGACAAATTTTTACCCAAAACAAATTATAGTGTCAAACCCTCCCCAGATATCCATTTAGACAAAATCATTAGAGCCTTTCTAAAAAAAAAATTCAAAACAAGTTTTTTGTGAACTACCCTTAATTTAAGGGCTAAAGTCAATATTTAAAAACGTCAGCAGGTATGATTATATAACATCTAAATATAAAGTTTGAGTAGAGATGCTACATACCTGAAAAATCAGGAAAGCATAGGGAAATTTTTGTGTCTGCAAAAAAAAAACGAAAAAAAAACTTGAACGAGGCAATTTTGTATTAAGAAAATAGTGTCAACTCTATTGAACAAAATCCATAGAACCATCTCGGCATACCTAGGGACAGAAAAATCAACATGGGAACATACAATACTGTAAGACCCACTTTTTTGGATTCGGGAGCACATAAAACGTAAAGAGGAATTAAAATCTCAAGGTCTAGGACCAAATATAATTGTAGACACTTCTCAGCTTAGTTAAAACAAAACTAACAAGCCTATCTAGCTTAAGTTCATTTATAACTATTATTATAAAGAAACATTTTCATTTTCCTCAGTACAACCTTTTTTGAGATGCAATATTTATTTATTTTTACATATTTTTTAACACCCTTTCGGGATGTATGCCAAGACTCCTCCAAGGAAAAACTCTCTATAAGAGTAGGTGTTTTCAGTTCCTCTCCAGTATATATCCTCCCTGGAAAAGCTGCTCAAACAGCCCACGACATCTAAAAATGATAATTGTTGTTGTTCGCTTACCCTTGACGTGATGCTGACACAGTCTGGCAAACATGACGGCTGCTGCGGTCTGCTTGCAGACCTGAAACAAAGCCACCACTCAGAATAACCACCGACATGGAAAACTACTTCCTCTCTATTCTAGGTTTATTGTTAGTGTTCTTTTTTCTAGCCAAAGTTACCATCCATTCAGATTGCACGCTTTTATTTATACTAGTGAGGAAAGTGGAATTTGTATTAGCTATACCCGCATTTGCGTGGATAAATATTGGAAAATTATTAAAGAAAAAAAAACCTTACTCAATCCCGTACAGGATTAGAACCTTAACATTCCTGTCACATGAAAACCAGATTAGATGAGTCTATGATCCGCATAGCCCCTGAGGTGGGTATTATTACTATTAATACTCGTAGCAATAGCAGTAATGGCCTTAGCAGTATCGGTAGTAGCCTTAGTAATAGTAGTGTAATAGTTGTAAATATAATAGCAATTAAAAAATAGTAGCATTTGTATTAATAGTGATATCAGTATTTAATGTAGGCCTAATAGTAGTTGAAGTAGTAGTGTCAGCATCAGAAAAAGTAGTATTAGTTTTAGTTTTTTTAATTTATAACAGGAGTACATATTCATTCAATATACATATATTTTAGCAAAGTACAATGTGCTTATCAGCCTGGTGCCTCACCTTACATTTATCATACATACATGTAGTTGAATAAAAATATGATAAATATATTTCATTCCTTTAAGTATATTCTTTCAACATAGCTTTTCCGCAATATTTAACTTAGGTTACTTAAATCTATTACATTACTTATTAGGATTATATAATATTCAAAAACCAATATCCAGTTCATTTAATAACTATTTCACCATTTTTAGTCATATTAGTAGGCTATTAATATTATTTAAATAATAAATTAAGTCTGTGAACCAGTTATCCATTTTTTTATTTCCTTTTTTTATTTTTATTTTTTAATCTTTTCCAAAGAAGGTATCAGGTGCCATGTTAAATTGTCGGTATTATTAATGACATAATGTTGTTTCCCATAGTCCTTAAGAAATAAAATAATTTTACACTTTCTTTTTTAGCACTGCGTCTTACCACCCATTTGGGTTATTCGCTTATGTACTAATTATTCTAATGGTTTTAGGGATGATGGTTATATTTTAAAAGGAAGTGTATTCACATGGAGAAAGAGAAGAAAACAATTTTGGAAAAACCCTTAGTACACCTGATTGAGATTCAAACCTCTCTCCCCATCATCGGCAGTCAAGTCTACTACTAGAGTAACGTCTTAAACATTGCGGTCACTAAAGCGGGTTTTATTCTGTTGTTTCTTAATGATGTGATTATGAGCCTATCTTAGTTTATATTATGTTTCTGAGTAGTAGTACTTGGTTATATTTTGTAATCATACATGCGTTTTTTACTGCCAACGGTTTCCAGTCCTTATTCGTGATTTTGGTACTATGTTTGTACTCTATTATGATTCTCATCTTTTGTTTGAATATTTCTTACTTGATTTAAGCATATTATATCTCTCGTCCTTACCCCAGAAAGTAATACCATAGCTTAGATGTAATTCGATTAGTATGGTACACTATTTTTAAAATATAAACATGTATCATGTTATTTTAATATACAAATATTGACTAGCTACGCGCTTAGTTTTCTACTTATTATGCCTATATGTGTATTCCATTTCACATAAGAGTCAACCGTATGCCCAAGACAATTATTATATGTTTCTACTCGCATAAACGTTGAGTAATTACAACTTGTGAATGTGAGGAATGCCAGACCTCCATCGTGGCTTGGATTCCACGTTAAACTGTAGTTCCTCCATTTTATCTCACAATCACCCTACCAATACACATTAGCGTAATTGCGTACAACCCAAACGGGTAGTAAGGCTTGGTGCTAATAATAGTAATAATAGTTGAGTAATTACACGATTTCATATTATATAAACAATCTAAGAAGTGTCATTTTAAATCTAATTTGTATTTTAACATTTCTTGATATATATTGTTTGCGGGGTTTTTTAATATCAATTATAAATTTATTATCATTATTACAGTTTTGTAGTCTATTAAAATCCTCTTTCAACATTTGTTATCACTATCAAATGAAAACAGTAGATTTATTAGAAGTAGATCTACTCTTTGTGTTGGCTCACGACATTTACTAATATGTCAAAGGCGAGTTTTAAAGAAATAAACAATTCGCCTATAGAGAGGATGGAAAATTATTTATGTAAAATATAGTGCATTCCCTTGGGATTAAATCTCAGGCAATAATATAAATATTTGAAATGTAAACTACAAAGTTAACCCTAGCAGATGTATATATATTTAAGTTTTCTTTAGTGGGATTTAACGTATACTTTAACAATCTACAGAATATGGCCCAGTTTCATATTCAGACTTAATACCCCTCAAGTGCGGTGGTATACTAAATACAGAACGACAACTACCTGTATTTAGTGTAACACCACATTTGAGGCGTACCAAGTCTGACTATGAAACTGGCCCATATATCAGCACATGACTTGTACATTAATTTTAGAACAAACCCCTGTTCCGCAACCGTTAATAGATCATTGTGAAGTAGAAAACCCAATTTAACCAATGATACATTTTTCGGTCGTGCAGGAATCGAATCCGGGACCCTTAACGTTGTAAGCAGACGCAACACCAAGTGAGATAAGGTGTCAGACAACCAAAATTCACATAATATAATTAATACCATGTGGATGATTATGTGGGTTTTTTTCCATCCATATTTTCTCAAACTCCCCGATAAGGCCCAAAGCTGAAACTTCGCACAATGTTGTAATTGTGGTCACCCTCAAGACCAAGATAATAACCAAGATAAATTATATTATTTACAGGGTGCTCAGCGACCTAGAAAACAAGGAAAAGTAAGGGAATCATTTATCAAACTTCTGGAATTTTAAAAAATATGCAGCTTATATTTACAATAGTCAGACTGTTTTACTGTTGATACTGCTAGGGATGGGTAAAGTAGAATCGAGAGAAAATGCACCATCATTAGAGTTTTATTTAGCAATAAATGTACAAAGCCGTGTTGAATGTGCGTTGTTTGTGGTTTCCATTTCTGTCTTATTGTACAGTAAAATCATGGTATAGAAGAAAGGTTATAAAATATAAGGGTGTACCTATGCAGTTACCGATGATACGTTATCGGACGATTATTAGTGCATCGATAATTAATCGTGATCGGCGATTATTATGTCGGTTAATCTTTTTTTAAAGTAGAATTTAAATCAAAATTTTCTAGGTAGGAGTTTAGGGATCAAAATCTCAAAAAAACACTCATATACACACTTCATTTGTGTTGCGGGCTACGCAAGGATTACATAATCAGATAAAGAAATATAAGTTCATACCCATGATAAAACTAACAATCTAGTTTCAACTTTCGCCGGTTATGCATAAACTATCTTTTTGTATCCATACAATCTTTTTGTGTTGATTACATTGCCTTTTAAGCATATTTCCCAGTAGTTATCAATAAGTAATCGATAATGGGGATTAATCTGTGCAAATAAAATTAATAATTATTTTAAATAATCGGTAATTGATTTTACTGAATCGGTACACCTCTATTAAGAATATAAAGATTTTTTTCAAGTCAACTTCGAAAACATTTTGTTAAATTCTACTTAGAGTATTACTATTTTATATATATACTATATTTATTATTAACAAATGAAGATCATATGACTTGTAAAATATTTTAAAATAGTTTTAGTAGCTTTTGTAATTATCAGAAACTGTCCTTCTAACCTTGTAATTACTATAAATTGTGCACCTACTGTTGGCAAGAGAACTAAACGTCAAGCCCATCTCGTCTGTTTTGCTGGTTATGTTAAAGTCCCGGTAAATGTAATGAGGGTTGTTTTCCCCACCCTCCCTCTGTGTGAATGTTGGTACATTTCCTTTAAACTATATCTTCCTAATTCTTATCCTACTGGTGTAATTAAATGTGTAAAGCCCACTACCTTTACCAAACGGGCTAAGGCGTCACTTACGTGTTAGATGGGGAGATATGGGTTCGAATCCCAGTGGGGTCTACTGAGGCCGGTTTTTCCTAGATGGTTTCCTATTTGTAAATGCTGGTAGATTACCTCTAAAATGTTTCCTTCCTCATCACTACCCCTTTAGATTAATTAAATATCTGTATAGCACAAACAGATAGTAGGACGCGATGATGATAATAATTAAAATAATAATATAACTAGATAGCTAATGAGAGGCGATGCAAAAAAAATCTACCGGTGCCAAATAAATGATCAACAACAAATATTGTTAGACTAGTTCAGCCACTCACAAAAGTGAGACACGTAGATTTAATGTCAGGCTCATGGTTTCCCCACTCTTCCCCCACGCAAATACAGGTACATTTACTCTAAATACAACATTCACTACCCTTACACCTAGTAGGATGTGAGGGAGAAATAAAAAATGTCAATTAAATTTCCATAGTGCATACTTTAAAGATACCTCTTCGCATGACAGTGAACAGTGATACGATGGAGCCCCACCCTCAAGTGAGAGTTCACAACATAAAACATTTTCGTCATCGACCCGGTCAGGGCAAGCTCGTACTAGGTACATTATCATCACCCCCCAACAACAACATTCCGCTGCAATCAAGTCGACCACGAGGAAGGGTTTAAGATAGGGTTAGTGCGCCAACCACCCCCTCTTGGAAACATTAAGAGTTTTCAGGAGAGAGGGTGAGGTTTCGTGAGCTTTCGGAAATAAAAGATTAGCTGGCGTGTTGTAGGAAATGTTGACAGCAAGGCATCGTATCGTATTTTACTTCTATAAACACTTGTTATATTTGGATTGCCATGGGAAAAACCTTAGCTGACAGCTCAAAAAACCTATTAATTTAAGGTGGAGTGTAGATAATGTGAGTTAAAGGGTAGTGCTTTTGCAGTTTTTAGAACAAAACTTTTTTTGCCCAAGTAAATAAAATATTTCCATATAAGCAAAGAGATTAATTTTCTACACATGATGAAATCAATCTGTCAGGAGAATAACGGGATTAAATGAGAAACTTTTTAAATGAAAAAAAAAATTGTGATTAAATTCTAGGACACCCTTGAGAGATATTCATGTGTACCCATAAATGGGCGATAATGGGGGCTTCAAACCCCCTTATCACTTTTCAATATTTACATTTTTTTACATCTTGTGAATGTGAGAAATGCCAGGTCTCCACCTAGGTTCGGATTCCACGTTAAACTGTTGGTCCTTCATTTCACAATCACCCTATCCATTGCACATTAGCGTAAGTGCGTATAACCCGAACGGGTAGTAAGACGCGGTGCTAATAATAATAATAATAATAATAATAATACATTTTTTTGTTAATTTTTATGAGAAAATAAAAAATATTCTTTGGGATTTGGCTGCTATTTTCTATTATTATTATTATTATTATTATTATTATTAGCACCCTGTCTTACTAACCGTTTGGGTTGTACGCACTCACGCTAATGTGTGATGGTAGGGTGATTGTGAAATGAAATTGAGGGCCTACAGCTTAACGTGAGATCCGAATCCACGGTGGAGGCCTGGCATTCCACAAATTCACAAGTTGTGATTAATACACGTCTTGTCAGAGGTGAAGGAAGGGTTTGGCAATAAGATAAATCTGTGCCAGGACCGAGGATTAAACCCCGGAACACCAGCACAGAAGTCTGACACCTTACCCCTAGACCGCCAGGTCACTTTATTTGCTATTAACATCTTTAAATAATTAATATCAGAGTTAACAGAGATAAAAAAAAGTTAGATCTCCTCATAGTCTTTTCAACAACTTTCTTTTCATCTTATTCTGTCCAGTAAACTTATAAAAAATATGTTTATTTTCATTGGAGTCAACAAAATTTTATTTTTTGTTCATTTTTCAAAAAATATTTTTCCCTTGCTAAAATTGGCTCTTGAAACTCATAGATGAGTAATTAGCTCAGAATTATATTCAGATCCTCTAAGATTTCCTTCCTCAAAGTTAAATTCCTGAAATGTTCTCTCGGGGAGGAGGAGGGAGGGGGAGCCATATCCTTGGCAGATAGGACTCCAAACCAACATGGGTGCCCCTGTAGATATTCAATATAGCCTACTATATACTCGTATATTATTAATATATACTGTTAGCTGTCATTTACCACCTCTCCTACCGTAGATAGGATATACCTTCCTTGGTAATCACGTGGCCCTGAAAGAAGTGCACGACTGGAGGAAGTTTGGGTGGGAGGGAATCACTTCACTATATCAAACACGTATATATTCCAAAATTACAACTAAAAAAAATGATAACTACAGAATCTACACTTTTATCAAATTTCAAGAATTCTTATTTTGTTTATTTAAGAATAAATTGCAATTTAATGTTAAACACTGTTATTGTCAATTATTTTTTTCTGTTGGCTAAACATGCTATCACGACCAATTATATAAAATTTATTTTTTAACCCAGCTACTGTATACAGATTGATATTCTATAAATTGAAAAATGACACGGAAGTTGAACCTGGGACCTTTGGCTTAGTAAAACAATGCTCTTACCACTGAGCTATCCAGGAATCGTCCCGTGGTTGGGTTAATTTGTAAATCATATTTTAAATTTTAAAGCAGAGTCTGTGATGGACGTGTGGAAATCGTCGACTACACATGTGTGATCAATTAATATCGTGAGCTCTGCCTAAAAATATGAACGAAGAATGACCCTGACATGGGATGATTCCTGGATAGCTTAGTGGTAAGAGAGAGCATTTACGTACTTGGCCAAATGTCCCGGGTTAAATTGCCTTGAAATTCACCGTCCTAGTTCTGTATTCTTATATTAATTATCTCTTGGCTCCGGGATCCCTCACAAGCTGGGAGTAGAACTTAAATAATTATGTACTGTACTTGCTATCTTTCCTGCCCCGGTTATTCCAACAAATATGTTAAGATTCTGGTTCTTGTTCCGGGTAGAGACCATTAAAAGTTCCTCTTTTTTTTTTCTTAAATAGGTTCTGATTTTGGTTCCAGTTATTTATTTTATGTAATAGTGATACCACCATTATAAAATTCTTAGAAAATATAATTTAAAAAATAATTCACAACAAATCAAAAGTTATCTCTAAAAAATTACAAAGGAATACATACATTCGTCATTGACAAAAAAAAAAGCTGAGAAAAGGGAAAAAAATAGAGTATCTTAAAATAAGGTTACGATAAAGAAGCAAGGCTATAAAATTCAACTTAAAAATAATTTAAAAACCGTTATGAACCTAAATAAATATCGGTTCCATTCCGGTCCTGATTATTAGGAATTTATTTTTCTGGTTCCGATTTTAATTGTTTAAAAATAACTAGTGTTTTTAGCATTGCGTCTTAACACCCGTTCGGGTGATACACCTATGTACTAATTAAGAATTTTTAATTTAGAGAAAGTGCACCCGAATAGCGTGAAGATAACGTGGGGGGGGGGGGAAGATTTAGGAAAAACCACTGTCAGTGTACCCGACTGGGATCGAATTCCGATCTCCCCATCTTCAGCAATCTAGTCAATTGTGAATGTAGCGCCTTAGATCATCCGGCCACTGAATCGAGTATAATATAAATGTTAAATTCTGGTCCCGGTTTGACTCTCTGCTCACGTGCGTAGAAGCGCGTGACAACAACAAAATATTCAACGCCTTCACACTAGACAACACTGCTAACAGGCATGTTTCAATAGTTGCATAGCTGTAAGATTAGCTATAGTAATAATATTGTGACAAAATTTCCCCTAGTAATAAAGCGTGTGGGAATGTCTTCGGAACATTGACCTTTAACTAAGATTTTGCCTTTGCCGATGCAAGTCTCAAGTATACGTAGTAGGGGGAACAAGCGCTAATTGTTGTCAAACATTTGTACAAGAACCTCAACATTTACACTCCTTGTCCTTGGATGGTGTCATTTCACACTAGAGGCATCAAGCCAGCAGTTGACAAATACTTAACACACGCCATCAACGCTTTGCCATTAAATACGTAAGAGTAAAGCTATTCAATGTGATTCCAAACTGAGTGTAAACTCAGACATTAATTTAAACTGAAGTTAAAATAACCGCTTTGTTGGTCGCATAGTTCAAGGCATCATTCTAGCAGTAAACTACACTGCCGATGATGGATGATAAAGGTTCGAATCTTGGTCGGATGTAATAAGGTTTTTTAAATTGTTTTCCACTCTCCCTTTACACAAATATGTGGGAACACTTCCTATAAATATAACCCTAAAACGAGTATGTTAATTATTACATAATTGTATATATTAAACGGGTAGTAAGAAGCAGTGCTAAAAATACTATGTAGTGAAAGTCTCTTTTACTTTCAAGGAAAGCGTGAACACAAATATTCTCATTGGGATTGGCATCAGCTCATCTGGTTTGGTTTGCCAGTGATGGAGTGTGCGGGGTTCTAATACTAAATGGTTTCCACTTTCCCTCCGTGCATATGCGGGTATAATCTCTAAAATTATACCTTTAACCTCCCTAACCTGTTAAATGTTGATAGCCTGGTTGGATAGTAAGACGCGGTAGAAAAATAATACGCTGTTTATAAAAACAATGTCGGTATGCTAAAGTTTAACGAGTCTTGCCGTTTGTAAAGTTGAGGCCGCTAAAGTGGCTGGCTTGAATAGAGACTTAAACTGAAAAGTGAGAAAACGGGACATTGTTTTTATACAATAGATTTTGTGTATGTGAGATGTCGGTGACCTGGTGGTCTAGGGGTAAGGTGTCAGACTTCTATGCTGGTGGCCAAGGTTCAATCCTCGGTCTCAGCACAGATTTATCTGATTACAAAACCCTTCCTTCACCTCTGACAAGACATCTTGTGAATGTGGGGAACGCCATGCCTCCACCGTGGTTCGGATTCCACGTTAAACTGTAGGTCCTCCATTTCATCTCACAATCACCCTACCATCACACATTAGCGTAAGTACGTATAACCCGAGCGGGTAGTAAGACGCGGTGCTAATAATAATAATAATAATAATAATAATAATAATGTATGTGCGATAGATTAAAAGTCATGTTTGCAGTAGCGAGGCGTCTGGATAGGCAGGATAAACTTAGCTATCCCAAAAGGTTTTGAAAAAGAAGAGAAAGCATCCCTTTACATAAATAAAAAAATAATAATTTAGTGGTCACTTTTTTTAAAAGCGTAGGGACATTTTAGCAAGCGTGCGAAGCGAATGTGTCAGTTCCTTTGGGCAAGAGAAGTTGATGCCTTTCTGCCTAACGTACCCCTAGAATTGGGCCTGCAGGGAGCTCTAGAGGGTGATGGTGAGCAACTGTCCATCTAAGCCACTGATGGCGACCATCCCAAACTCATGAATGTTACATTCTGAGCATACGGCGTGTTTCAACGGTTTATTTGAGTGTGGATTAGTTTAGTTTTGTGATTGTGACCGTAATTTAATTAATTTAATGACTTGTTTTAAATTTCACACTATAATATATATTAGTAATACTTTAGGATTTAGTGTTTGTACCCTAGGAAAAAAAAGAGACGTTGTAAACATCTAAAATGACTCTTTCGGTTCAGTTGACTTTTTGTTAAATAATTTCACTGGGGCTGTGTCTTTTGAACGAAAAGGGCATTTAAAAGTAAGAATCGCAAGACCAAAATCAAATATTTCACAGAAGGTATAGCAATATATATATATATTATTAGTAGTAGTAGTAGTAGTAGTAGTAGTAGTGTTGTTGTTGTTGTTGTTGTTGACTTACGCAAAGTATAATAGACAAGTATAATATAGGTATAGGAAAAGTGTGAACGTCACAGCCATGGACTCGTTAAGCGATGTAATGGCAATATCAGAGTTTCATTGCGTTAAATAAAACACATCACACGGTTATAATAGTTTTATTAAATAATACGTTTCAACACATTAATTCCTTTTACAATAAAATTTGAAAAGTCTTACATTTAAAACTGTTTGCTAGTAGATAAAGATTTTTATAAAAACTACACAATGTTCCGATAATGGACGTGTGAAAACCCAGAATGTACCAGTAAGTATCATATCGGTTTCCCAATAATGGGCAGTTAATCTTGGACACTAAGTGAAGTAAATAAAATAATACGAATTAATACATTGTGCACAGTAATATTTTTTCAAACTAGGTATTACATTTGCACAATCCTCATGTTGCCCTAATTTTTATGACAACTACCGCATCATACCCACTTCATTAAATGATCCTTGCCATATATTACAGAACCATCTTTCATTGATAACGGTTTTCTTACTTTTGTTCTGGCTATTCTTTTTTTCTTTCTTTTCTTTATTCTTGACTTCTATTTTTCCCATTTAGCTTTAACTCTTGCCCTCTTTTTATTATTTTCAAATATTTGATTGCTTGATAGTCATGCTTCTGTTGTGATGTGACAATGGCAGGTACTTTTCCTCTTTTCTTTGATTTTAGATAAGCCTATTTTGGCTCCTCCGGCCAAAAAATAATGCTTTTAGTGGAATTGGACTATTTTTCAAATTGTCACATAAACGCGCTGTTGACGGTTGTGGCGTAACTATTTTAAATTATAATTAAGTCATTAATTTTAAGACTTTAGATTGTAATTCCCTTAATTACTTAGAGTGCATAGTAAAGTTCAGCGAACCAACTATGGACAAGTAGAATGTTTCATTAATCGACACAAAATTTTACACTTTGTTTTATTTTTCGTGTTTAGCTTAGCTTATTATGTCCATTACTGCTCCTAAAAAAATGACAAAAATATATATATATATATATATATATATATATATATATATATATATATATATATATTGAACCAATATTTCTCTCTTTCTTTAAGTTTAATACTATCACTTTTAAGTTAACTGTAGTGTCTCAACTATAGACACAAGTGTTTATTAATGGTCAAAGTTGGAAAATGTCGTGTACCAGTAACGAACATACACATAATTGAGTGCTATTTCTCAAATTAAAAAATAATACTTTTTAATCAAGCAAAATTACTTTTATTACATATATCTCCAGTATTAAACGTCTTCTTGGATACAAAAGCCTCAAATCGCGATGAACATAGCCCAGTGTAGATTAAAGTTTTGCTCAAGAAACACTTCCGCACCAAACATAGAAAACTAAAACGTCAGTTGGCAACATGTGCAGATTTGTACCACCATGGGGGTCCATTAGTGAACTATTTAAGAATTCTTCAAAGTTGCAAAGTTGCATGTGTGCAATCTGAGGCTTGTCTTAAGCATAAAACTGCCAAATATGTCCATCAATTGAACACTATAAGGGCGGTTAGGTACCTACCTTATAACATATATTTAAACAGCTTAATTTTTTATAAATTTCATCTTGACATCAAAAAGAAATGACAAGAAACAAAGGAAGAAGGAGCATCACTTAAGGTAGGGATGTAGGAGAAGCGAGAAAAGTCAATGTTTTTGTAGTTTTTATAGCAAAACATTTTTTAGACAAAATAAATCAAATATTGATCAAGTAGTGACGTTTAGTTTAATTTTCTTCACGTGGTGATATCAACAGTTGTTGAATATCTGTCATAAGTAGAGCGGCAATAGATGACAAACTTTTTAAATTAACATAAAAAGTTGTTATTAAATTCCAGGACATCCTTGACAGATATTCAACAACTGTTGATAACATCGTGTGAATAAAATTAAACTAAACGTTGCTACTGGAGCAATATTTTATTTATTTTGGACAAAGAAATGTTTTGCTTTAAAATTGCAAAATCAATAGCCTTTTCTCGCGCCTCCTTCTATCTCACCTTAAAATTATTATTATTATTATTAGCACCGCGTCTTACTACCCGTTCGGGTTGTACGCACTTACGCTAATTTGTAATGGTAGGGTGATTGTGAGATGAAATGTAGGACCTACAGTTTAACGTGGAATCCGAACCACGGTGGAGGCCTGGCATTCCCCACATTCACAAGGTGTCTTGTCAGAGGTGAAGGAAGGGTTTGGTAATCAGATAAATCTGTGCCGGGACCGAGGATTGAACCCCGGCCGCCAGCACAGATGTCTGACACCTTACCCCTAGACCGCCAGGTCACCGACCTTAAAATTAAATTCTTATCATTAGTAGTAAGATCTGGCACCAAGTTTGTCTAGTGGCTATTTAAACTATAAAATTATAGATAACAAGGATGAGAATAATGAATCCTTGCGGCAATGGACTAACAAACAGCCTGAGAAGATTTAAACCCATAAAAATAAGGGCGGGCGGAAAGCAACTCGCAGTACATTCTGTCGGAATTGAACTCGGGCTTCTTGAGTGAAGACGTGAGTGTAAACCACTCAGTAAAATTACAGTTGTCATGTCTATAAAGAAAACTTGTCTGTTCATACAACGTTTAGAAGGTAATAAGCTACGTTTAAGCGACCAGTTGAAGCGTTTTCTCGTAGATTCCACATTCCAGACGGGTTTCTTGTTCAAATCAGTTTTTTTATTTTTTGTACCAAGTCCTATGTCCATCTGGGAAATTCACATTTTACTACACTAATGCGATAAAGATGAAGGTAGAATTTAAAGTATATGCATATGAGTTTTGCGGGGAGAGAGAGGGGGGGGAAACCGTTAAAGAAAAGAAAAACCTCCCTCAATGTATTATTATTATTATTATTATTATTATTATTATTATTATTATTATTATTATTATTAGCACCGCATCTTACTACCCGTTCGGGTTTTACGAACTCACGCTAATGTGTGATGGTAGGGTGATAGTGAGATGAAATGGAGGACCTACAGATTAACGTGGGATCCAAACCACGGTGGTGGCCTGGCATTCCACACATTCACAAGTTGTGATTAATACAAGTCTTGTCGCAGGTGAAGGAAGAGTTTGGTTATCAGATAAATCTATGGTAGGACCAAGGATTGAACCCCGGACCCCCAACACAGAGGTCCGACACCTTACCCCTAAGCCACCAGGTCACCTCTCTCAATGTTCCCGGCTGAGATTATATCCAAAACCTCCCTGTAACTGTCAAACAAGTCTACACAAGGTTGACATTTAGTTCACGTACCCACCAATGTGGGACAGATGTTTTTTGTTTTTTCATTGTCGTTTTTTCCAGGCATTTAATAAGGTTTTATTGAAATCCACTCGCACCAGTGGTGCAAAAACGCTAAACTCACCACCATAGCATAGGTGCATGCTAAATAAGCCATCGTTAAGTTTAATAAATAACTCTAGTGTAGAAGGTAGGAGACAAATAATATTTTTTTAACAACTCATCTTACAACCCGTTCGGGCTACACGCCTAAGTACAGACTACACTAATGGCTTAGGGATAAGAAGGATTTAATTGAGAGGACTTGCACCCCCATGTGCGGGGAAGGAGAGGGGAAAACAATTTATGGGGAGTGGGGGAACTCAGTGCACCTGACTGCGATCGAACCCCGATCTTCCCTTTTTCGGCAGTCTAGTCTCCACACCACTCCGCAACACGACACTTATCAGTATTATCTTGACGACACAACGACTTAGTTCAACACCATGCGAGTTAGAGGACGGTTTTACCGTCAATGGTTTGTAAGCCTCTTTCCAGGCGTACACCAATGCATTTGGTATAATTTAAGTGGAAGGGGTGTAGGAAAACTATTTAGGAAAAACTATCCTCAGTACGCTCACCAGGATTTGAACCTTGACCTCCCAGTCAGCAGCAAAACTGACTAGGCGAGACTATCGCTTAGAACACACATCCATTGATGTGGGTAAATATAGTTGGTTGTCGACTCTGGGCAGGTTGAGATGAGGGCATTGCCAGTACCCCCACCCCCTCCATTTCCCATTTGGCTACTTGCTTGTAATATATAGGAGTCAACATTGACATATGAGATCGATAAATTTATCTCGCGGCTGTTAAAAATGACATCTTATATTGAAAAAAGTGACAGCTGTAGAAAACAAATCTATCTAGTAGCTTTAAAAACTGTCAGATGAGTCCCTCCTTAAGTGCTCCGTCTGGAGATAAAGTAACTTTTGTGTGGGAGTGTTTGATTGGATGTGGAGTCCTATGGACGCAAGAGAGGCCTATTTGATACCCACATGAGGAAAGACAGTTACTCGAGCTCCAACAATTGATACTGTAGGCCTACTCGTATCTATCGTATACTATGGCAGCATTCCAATAAACAACTGCTACCATTAGAAGAATTCTTCAGCTGCAGTGGGATTATGATCCAAAGAACCTTTTAGAAAATACAAATAGTTTTTTTTTTCTGTCAACATTGATAATACACGCTTCGGTGGCTGCATTGTCTAATGCACTTTTCTCACAATAGACTAGACTATCGATAATGGGGCGATCAGGTTTCGAATCCGGTTCGGGTTTATTGAGGGTGGTTTTTCTAAAATGGATTTCCACTCAACTTCCACGTAAATTCGGGTACACTTCCCGTAGATGAAACTTTCCTCATCCCTAACCCAGTAGCGTAATTCGTACATAAACGTATAACCCGAATGGATGGTTAGACGCTGTGCTAAAAAAAAAGTTATTTTACTCTCTCTGCTTTATAACGGAAGGTGAGAAAATTTCTGTTTAGGTAATGATAGACCTGAATGGAGAGAATTTAATAACTCTCTTAATACCTTTTCTTTTGTTGTTTACGAGATAAAAATTATTTGTTTTCTTACAAATAAATAAGTTACTATTTAAACAAGCAACGTTTTCAAGGCAAGTGACAAATATTTACACTATTTATTGTAAAATAATATTCGTTTGCATCAAGTTTATACTCCGGACAGATAGTAAGACGCGGTGCTGAATAATAATAATGATAGTAATAATGCACCAAATTTTAGAAGACATGGATGAGCACAGTTCTTTTGAACATTTTCTTAGCTCAACCACAGTATTCATACATTCAATCATTTATAAGAAGGAAACAGATCTTTATTAAATCGCGCATGCATTGCGTGGTTACCTTGGGCAACACTTTTATTTACTTCAAACAGAGAGAAAAATCTCTTCATTTAGTTTCTTCCGACCCAGTTTTTATTAGATTTTTTAAAAATCTGATCAAAGATTTAAAATTTCAGCTGAAGGTGCATATGTTCGTTGTTGAATTTGAGGAAGTGTACCCGCATTTAGGTGGAGAGAGAGTGTAAAACAATTTAGAAAAACCATCCTCAGTACATCTAACTGGGATTAGATCCCCAACCTTATCCGATTCGATCCAATCCGACCATCATCAACAAACCAGTTTATTTCGAGAGTGACACCTTTGACCATTCGCCCACCAAAGAAGGTTTTCGCCTAACTTATTAATGATTATATTAATTATAATATTTATTAATACAAATTAATATTGATGATGAGTCCCAAATACACTCTTTTGTTACTTGAAATTCTTATGGGCGCATGAAATAAATAATTTCTCCTAAAAATATTGACACGTTGGTCACGGCTCTATTCAAAATGACTGCCAGTCTTATACTAGACGATATAATGTTCTCATTAAAAAGATATAAACATTTTTAAAACCATGATATATTATATGCAACGCTGGACTAGAGTAAACCAATATAATTGAGCAAATATTCCCATCCTAGTTCCCTCAAGTTAGATACAATAGTTTATAGTCAGTGATTACTACATTGGCCTTCTAGAATAATAATACAGTCTAATTTTAAAGGAAGGACTTATATTCGATAGAAAAGTTACTAGATTTATTTGCAGACTAAAAAAATTATCAGTGCTTCCTACTATCCGTTCAGGTTATGCGCATATATGATAATGGGGTTAGGGATATGGAAGGAAGTGTTTTAGAGGTAATCTACCCGCATTTACGTGAAAGGTGAGTGGGAAACCATTTAGGAAAAGACACCCTTAGTAGACCCGACTGGATTTCGTACCCTTATCTCCTCATCATCAGCAGGTCAGTCTAACACGAGAATGATGCCTTAGACCAATCGGCCACTGAAGTGGGTTTTCATATCGTCATACGTCAATTAATGTGAACAGTAGCAGTCACTTTTGATAGATATCAATACATACTAAGTCACACTAATAATTAATAAAATATAATGTTATCAAGTTAAACAGTCAAAAGAAAGTTTGTAATGTGTTAAAAACCCTTCATATGGAAATTAGACTGTGTCATGCTACATATACCTGTCAAAGGTTGAAATGATCCCACCAGTGGTATCGAAACACCCAGACGGCTGCAACCAACATGAGACACTGAATTAACATGACGTTCCATGTGCTGAGTGACTTAAAATAGAAGCGAATTGTGCGCCCAACGAAGCGGAATTCCTTCAGTTCCTCCTCATGATGTACTCGGACGTTAAGCACACTTCATATCCAACGACTGTGTGGTCTACGACGAACGGAATGCACACTCGGGGACAAGACGCTGCCAGCACAGGGACACGATTGGAATAGTAGATACGTTTATAGCTGTGTGGCTAGTGATTGAGGAGTATTATATACGTCAATAGCTTTGTGGCTAGTTATGTGGAGTATTATATACGTCAATAGCTTTGTGACTAGTTATGGGGAATACTATATACGTCAATAGCTGTGTGGCTAGCGATAGGGAGTATTATATACGTCAATAGCTGTGTGGCTAGCGATAGGGAGTACTATCTATATCAATAGCTTTGTGGCTAGTGATGGGGAGTACTATATACGTCAATAGCTTTGTGGCTAGTGATGAGGAGTACTATATACGTCAATAGCTTTGTGGCTAGTGATGGGGAATATTATATACGTCAATAGCTGTGTGGATAGTGATGAGGAGTATTATATACGTCAATAGCTGTGTGGCTAGTGATGGGGAGTACTATATACGTCAATAGCTGTGTGGCTAGTTATGGGGAGTATTATATACGTCAATAGCTTTGTGACTAGTTATGGGGAGTACTATATACGTCAATAGCTGTGTGGCTAGTGATGGGGAGTACTATCTATATCAATAGCTTTGTGACAAGTTATGGGGAGTACTATATACGTCAATAGCTGTGTGGCTAGTGATGGGTAGTACTATATACGTCAATAGCTTTGTGGCTAGTGATGGGGAGTACTATATACGTCAATAGCTTTGTGGCTAGTGATGGGGAGTACTATATACGTCAATAGCTTTGTGGCTAGTGATGGGGAATATTATATACGTTGATAGCTGTGTGGCTAGTGATGGGGAGTACTATATACGTCAATAGCTTTGTGGCTAGTGATGGGGAATTATTATATACGTCAATAGCTGTGTGGATAGTGATGAGGAGTATTATATACGTCAATAGCTGTGTGGCTAGTGATGGGGAGTACTATCTATATCAATAGCTGTGTGGCTAGTGATGGGGAGTACTATCTATATCAATAGCTTTGTGGCTAGTTATGGGGAGTATTATATACGTCAATAGCTGTGTGGCTAGTGATGGGGAATACTATCTATATCAATAGCTTTGTGGCTAGTTATGGGGAGTATTATATACGTCAATAGCTGTGTGGCTAGTGATGGGGAATATTATATACGTCAATAGCTGTGTGGCTAGTGATGGGGAATACTATCTATATCAATAGCTTTGTGGCTAGTGATGGGGAGTACTATATACGTCAATAGCTGTGTGGATAGTGATGGGGAATATTATATACGTTGATAGTTGTGTGGCTAGTGATGGGGAGTACTATATACGTCAATAGCTTTGTGGCTAGTGATGGGGAATATTATATACGTCAATAGCTGTGTGGATAGTGATGAGGAGTATTATATACGTCAATAGCTGTGTGGCTAGTGATGGGGAATACTATCTATATCAATAGCTGTGTGGATAGTGATGAGGAGTATTATATACGTCAATAGCTGTGTGGCTAGTGATGGGGAGTATTATATACGTCAATAGCTGTGTGGCTAGTGATGGGGAGTACTATCTATATTAATAGCTGTGTGGCTAGTGATGGGGAGTACTATCTATATCAATAGCTTTGTGGCTAGTTATGTGGATTACTATATACGTCAATAGCTGTGTGGCTAGTTATGTGGATTACTATATACGTCAATAGCTGTTTGGTTACTGATGGGGACTAATTGATATGTTTAAAAGGATGAGATTATGTGTGATATAGATTTAGCTTCCAATAAAAGGTCGCCTCGTTTGACTCTCTGATTCCCAAACGAGAATTTAGAATATTTAATAGCCCATGGTTTTAAGCTAAAATCAAAAGTTCTCAAATCATTTTTAATTTCCTCTCTCTTTAATCAAAGTGTTTCAATTATTAACATGTGATAAGTCAGCTTAATACAATCCTTAGTCCTAGAATATGAAGCTCTTTAAAATCAGAAACATCCGTCTTTGATAATATATCTCATCCCTGAGAATTTAACGACCGTTTTGTATTTTTATGCGGCCCGCATGATATAATTATCTAGATTTTTAAACAACATTAGTGCTAAGAATACCAGAATGAAAAAAAATACAATTTAAGTACACACAATTTATATTCAACACAAACCAACAAGTGAACTCAACTTGAGATAATATTCCTTCAGTGTAATCCAAATCTAAGATGATTAGAACCTCGTGAAGAAATATATGCGCCCTCCATCTACCCTGTAAATTAATAAGCTAACATTGCAATATTCCACTATGGTATAGTTTATAAGATGAGTCATAGTGTAATCCGTAAAGGTAAGATTGATACCTTTCAGGGTAAACGGATTGTACATTTTACAATTCTCTTGATTCTTACGAAATCGCAAACATTTACGAATTTGCTCGCAAAATTCAGGCTATTTTTTTTATCAACCGACAAATGTGAATAAATATTTTATATAGTGAATTTCAATAAAAACGTAATTAGTACATTTATTCGTAAAACCTGAACAGTTAGAAATATGCGATGCTAAAAAAAATACACTACTGGAGTAGGAATGAGGAAGGTAGAATTTTAGAGGGAATGTACCCGTATTTTAGTGGAGTTAAAGGGGGAAACCATTTATGGGAAACCAGCCTCAGTACACTTGACTGGAATTCGAGCCCGGATACACCATCGCTTCATTTTAAATAGTTTTACTATCTGTAATAGGGTTTGATTTAAAGATTATTTTTTAAATAAATGTACCTAAGGTTTAACTATCTTTGGTTATTTTCTGCTCTAACTGAAACTACTATCCAAATTATAATGGGCTTGATAAGTGGCAATATTTAAACATTGTCAAATCCAAAAATCTTTCACAGTGGATCTTTTTATTTAAAAATGTTTGATAGGAACAAAATCCACTTTTCGAGAAAAAAAATAGGATGAATATTTTGGTTTTATATCTTAAATTTAATTTTGTGAAAAAAACACTATTAAATCAAAACTATTTTTACTTAAAATAGTGAAGATATTGATTTTTTTTAATGCGGCCCTCTCAGTATTGTAATAGTCAATATGGCCGATAAAACTTGTTTGACACGCCCGACTGCTCGATCACTTTTCTTGAACTATCTTTACAAACCACTTATTAGATTTCATGACACATCTATCTAATAGCCCCACACCGATGTTCACGAGGTGTCATTTTCTTCTTGTCTGGTTCACCGGTGACGTGGATGTCGGAAGTTCGAACCCTCACTAATATTGTAAGTCTGATGAAGTGATTTTTTTACTCGAGGATTTTACTCTTTCTCTACCCCCCCCTCCTACCTCCTCCACTCTTGTGATCATACATTATTTAAATCATACCTTTATCATCCCTATTGATTAGTATAAATATGTGAATAGTATGGACAGATGGTAAGATGAGATGCGTGAAAGCAGGAACATATTTTTTAAATTTACAATGAATATGTATAGTTTTAATCTTCCTTCTTCTATATTAAAAAATATATATCTGTATGTCATGGGCATTGCGTGGTATTTACCACGCGCAGAGGTCTTAAATTTTAAAACTAGTAGCCCATGTGCACGAATGTGTGCACCTCAAAGCCGGAATATTACCATTTTTATTAAATGTTTTTAATCAATTAAAAATCGGCTTGGAAGCAATAAATGAATAGATTTTTTTCTGTTTGTTTAAAGTAACGCCGGGTACTTCTGCTAGTAGCTCCATGAGCATAAAACCAATATATTTTATTACAAAACATATTACGTCTTTATATAAGTAAAATTGGATATATTTTTATCAACAGAATTAGAATTGCATTTCATTAATGCGGTGCGTAAATTATAATAAAATGAACGTCATAACGATGGCAGGAGTCGAATATGAATGTAGTAAAGTGTAATTTCAAAATTCAAGAGATCAAATAACTTTTCCGCACATTATATGAGCTCACAACATAATTTTCTTTATTAGGCTATCGAAAAAAAAAAATCAAGTACAGACCGTGAAACAAGTCTTAGACAATTTCCGCTAGCACGAACAACAGTAATAGGAAAGAATACTTATTGCAAAACAAGAAATATTTCGTACTGTGTTTTAACACACCCAAGAAAATAAACACATTAGTATCGTACATCCACAAAATTCCTTGTATCGTTAAAAAAAAAAAGGTATCATACAAGACAATACTATTGGATTTGTGATTTCAAATGTGTGTACAGTCCAAATGTTAAAGGAAGAATCGTACCCGTCAAATAAAAAATGTACTAGATCCAATCTCACGTAATCTTAAGTCAAGCTATTTTATCTGTAGCTTTCAATTTTGATAAATATTAGCAATACCCATAAATTTGCACTAATAAAATAATAAAATGTTATCCGATTTGGATAAAAAAAATATGTTGTATTTTATGAAAAGTCCTTTCTTTTAAAAGTGAACCATATACGATACACAGGTGTCTTTCATCTAGTGGCCCGCGCATCTTTACCGGCCCGTAGACTCGTTGCTGCCGGTTCGCAATTAATTTCTTAGATATAGGCTACTTGTATTTTAGGAACGCGTATGAAAATCACCATCACTTCTTTATGATAAGTTTTTTTAATAATTCACATTATTATATTTTGGTTCTTTTGAGGGTGAGACAAATTGAAATTACTTGTAAAAGTCACGCCAAGCATTAATTATGCTTAGTTGCGTGATTTGAACTTTAACCCTTAAAACAATTTGCTGATTTAAAAAAAAACTTACACAGGTCACAAAATCGACCCACAAAAAGTTGGTGAAAATTAATATATTGTATAAAACTGTATTGTTTGTGAAATAAAGAATTGGATCTAAATTAGACCTAATGTGGAAAAAATCAGGACTTTTATCTCAATTCCTATGCCTTACCATTCTTCAAAGGAAACAATTAACTTCACTGGTTAGTAATAATTAAAATAGACATGATACACAATAGTCAAATAAATTATAAGAGGGAGGAGGAGATAAACCTGATCTTTAAATCATGAACACCGCTGGAGATAATATGACCCTGCGAAAAGCGATCTAACGTTTGTGTGAAAGAGTGGAGAGAAGGTGGGGGGAGGGAGGGGGGATTGGAGGATGGTGGGGGCAGACTGGAAAGAAGGTGCAAGACTGCGAGGAACAACAGGACGTAGGTAATATGTCGTCACTCTTTTTTAACAACTACGTATTCCAGATTGTGCTATATAAATATTTAGATGATCATCCACCCTTTTTCATTCCAACTGCTGTTGATTAAAGTAATTTATCAGCCAGTATAAACTGGAAGATTATGAACACTACTGAAAGTGTGATTTAATCATTAGTTTCTAGTAGAGTGTAAGATAATACGAATGTAGTTGCGGTTTTGACTCATTCAGTCTCGCGAAATCTCGTCTGGCCGGTGGGCAATGCACTCTGCCGCATGCAGTTCTGACAGGCACTGTTTATACATCTACATAATGAGAGAACCCCTATCCAACACCTTAAAACCATGATTGAGAACATTCTAACATTACCAACTCACCGCACTCGACAAGGATGGGCGAGTTACAACATCCGGCGGGGTTTCATTCTTGCACCATTCACTTAGGGAAAAAAAACAATAAAGCTATTTTTTAATCGGGTGAGTTGTTTTACGTTAGAAAATTTTTCTGGCACGAGTATGAAAATCTAGTCGGTTCAACGGTCCCGTAAGACTGTTTTATTTTACTAGCAGTGTCACGACCGTAATCCCGGTGTCGATGATAATGATTGTCGTCGAGAGTGCAGTCGAGTTGACTGCAACCAGTTTTCTCTATAGTCGGTCGTTTAGTCGTTGCAGCCCGGCGTGCACCGACAGGCCTGCCACCTCTACTGCAAGGCAACCACAGCGCCATCTGCGAAACTTGGCCGCACTGCACTTTTTTCTTTAAAAAAAAAACAACGACAAAGAGTTTAAGTTCGCCAGCGGCAGGTTAGTATAGTAGCGTTTGTCACCTTACCTTTCCTTCGCCTTGTGTATGTGTGAGGGTGTGCGGAGCCTAGCCTAACCGGTCTGGAGCAGCTAGTTGCTTACCTCTTTACTAAACCATCTCTTTTTATCTGGTGTACTTCTGTCTCGCTCTCACGCTCATTAAAAAACAAACGAGTCTTCTGTAACACGATGCATATCATTTTCATGTCAACCACGTTTCTCATCTCTAAGCTATTTTGAAGAACGCTTTAAAATAAAGCTATGAAACTTAAACACTAAGCCCAACTACAGTCTTTGTGCACAGCGTCTTTCACTTATATTAATCCAAATTTGGATCGTTTTACGTGTTCTTTTTGAACATACCTTATTACATAAGCTCACGACCAACAAATAAACAAAATTCTATAACAATCCGCTTCGGTGACCTATGGTCTAGGGCGCTACTCTCACAATAAATTAGATTGACGATAAATTATAAATTGAGATTTTTAAATTTAAAGCCGAAGAAAAAAATTAAAACCAGTAATAAAAATAAAACTAACTAATCTTTGGTTATTAATATTTTCTAATGAAAAATAGGACTAAAATAGCCATCTAGATGTACAGTAGAACCTCGTTTATTCGGCCCTTAATGTCCGAATTCGCGGTTTATCCGGACTGAAATTTAGAGGGGTTTTTTTGTGACAAATTTCTATGGTAATTGATGTATTATTATTTTTTAATTCATCTCAAATATATTACTTACGATACTGTAGTCGCAGGGTGTACTGTACTGTATAGAATTAAAACTGTACCGCAATCAGTGGTACAGTACTGTACAGTATGCTGTAACTTGGTCGGAGCTAAATATGTGTTTTGTCAACAAACTTCTGCTGCGGTCTGTGCTGTCATTCTTCCTATAATTTCCGGACTATCTGACACCCAGTCTCAGTTAGGTCTAATAATCGAGATTCCACTGTATTGTGAAGTGATTCCTTTCAACAATGATTCCAGGAGCTCTACGTAACCGCAGCATAAAGAAGCTCCTGGCTATATATTTGTAAGTGAAGTTAAAAGCTCCCAACATAAAGGTGGTCCAGGCGTTAAAAAATATCTAAATTTGAAAGTCAAAGTAACGCTGGATGCGTAAGCCCTTCTCAGTAAATGGGGAGAGGTGAACATTGATGAGGGTTCTGGCTACCCCTTGACGTTAAATATTCAGAGGGGAGGTTCAAAGTGGCCGTTGAAGATGGTAGAACTTTTTTAAATGTTGCAAAGTAAAGTCAAAACGGCCGCATTGATAGACCTATGACTTCTATGTGTAGTTAATTGTCTTTTAATCATTCGATATTGACGCAAGAATATTCATTTACGCTATTTATACGTGTCTTGGTTACATCACCTGTAGCACAGTTGATGGGGAGATTAGCCATAACTTATGTACCTTTGCCTAGGAGACGCCCGAATGTACCAAGCGAACATTCTTTCCGTGGAAGCTCTTGCCATGTCCCGATGAGATGAAATGGTAGGAGAGGGGGGAGGGGAGAGGGTGATGGGAATGGGGATGTTGATGGTGAGTGTATGTAACCAGTAGAAATTATTAACCTAACTTAAATCTAACCAACAAGACCCTGGTTACCCATCAGGATAGTTCCCCTTTCGGGTAAAAAGAAAATAACCATATTATCAGCCGGGAACTGAACCCGGCACCTCTAGCTGGTATCAAAGAGTGCTGACCACTATGCCACGGGAGTCGGTTACGCTAGTATGAAATAGAAAATGAAAAACATAATTTTGAGGCAATGTATCCACACTCGAGTGGAAGGATGATGAGAAACTATTTAACAGAAGCTACCATCAGTAAATCCTGACGGGATTTGATCCCCAACCACCCCGATACCGGCAGCCCATCAGTGTGGGAAGAAATGAACTATTACTGTATGTGTTTCCTCATTAAAATGAAAATTTGGACTGAACTAATGAGTCTTTGTTCAAGTGAAACCTGTGTAGGGCCAGTTGTTTTGTTGTTTTTTTTGCAGTTTTTATGGCAAAACTTCTTTTTTTTGTCAAATTAATAAAAATATCGCTCCAGTACAAACATAGAGTTTAATTCTCTTAACATGTTAAAATCAACAGTTCCTGAATATCCGTTATGAGCATAGTGGTATTAGATGAGAAACTTTTTAAACGAAGAGAAAATGTTTTAATCAAATTTCATAACACCCTTGACAGATATTCAAGAAATTCTGAGGTCACCATGTGAAGAAAATTAATTTCTAATTTTGTACTGGAGCAATATTTGAGTTATTTTGGCCTAAACATTGTTTTGCCATAAAAACTGCAAAAAAAAAACAAGCCTTTTCTCGCGTCCTCTTCCATCCCGCCTTAAATTCGTACAACTATTTGATTCCTCTGTCATTATTTGTATTCAGATGGCTATTCAACGGGATCGCACTTTTTCTGCATATACATTTGCGTCTTGGCACTAAATTGCTTTTTTTAAACTATAATATCGTTTTTGTTACCGCATCCTACTACCCATTCGGATTATTTTTTAAATATTAATCAACACCTTTTTTTTGCCTCTTTAACCCCCTCTCACCGGCATTTTCACCTTTATACACAGGTTCTTACCAGTGACTAAGGGCAGAAAGTATATCTAGTTTAGTCGGTGACCTGGTGGTCTAGGGGTAAGGTGTCAGACTTCTATGCTGGCGGCCGGGGTTCAATCCTCGGTCCCGGCAAAGATTTATCTGATTACCAAACCCTTCCTTCACCTCTGACAAGACATATTGTGAATGTGAAGAATGCCAGGCCTCCACCATGGTTCGGATTCCACGTTAAACTGTAGGTCCTTCATTTTATCTCACAATCACCCTACCATTATTACACATTAGCGTAAGTGCGTATAACCCGAACGGGTAGTAAGACGCGGTGCTAATAATAATAATATATCTAGTCTAGTCTTGGGAGTCAACAAAGAATCTTTTTTTACATCCATTACTGTTTCCAGCTCATGGTCTGGGTAAGTTTTTATTCAAGTTATAGTTTCCGCTATCGGCTGGCTAGGCTCCATATGCTTTATAAAAGCAATGTGAGCAAGTCATATAAACACGTGTCTCATTGGACCTTGTTTCATAGCTATAGTCATGTTTGTATTCCAGTAATATATAGCTACTTAATATTATAGACTGATCGAAATATACACCTTCTGCTTGAATTCAAGCCTGTAGTCGTCATGTCGTAGAATGCCACCTTATTTCACAAATATATTGCATTGCGATGCTTGCATTTAGACTGAAGGTATCTATTTTGAGCACTAAAATGTTAAGCAGATCCACATTACTGGAGTACCAACATGACTATAATTCGGAAACAAGGTTAAATGGAGGCACTTGCTTGCATTAACTTTTCTCGCTGTTTTTGTTTCTCAAGTCCACCACTCATGTGTGTTCCATAGGTTACGGTACACCCTGTTAATTCGGACCTAGGTTAACACTAGGAACAGAATTTTGCCTTTTTACCTTTTCTATACCTTGATCGTAAGATATTGGCATTTGAGATACATATCCGCTTTATGCTATTACAGGTACAATATGTTAATTTAATACTGTTGGTTTTTGCTTATTTTATGAATACGCGACTTAAAGAACCTATTTCGGCTATGGCCTCTCTCTTTTTATTACGGTAAGGATTTCATGCTGAAAGAGCGAGTCCAATTTCTTGGAATTGTAAGTTGCGGTCCACTTGTTTGGAGTAGGTTTGAAAATCGACCCTAGTTAAATAGTTTATAATGGGTGCAAATTGGGTGGAGGACAATGCGAGCAGTGGCAGACATCTTGGGAGAAAATAGCAAGCCTTTGCTAGAGAAAAGTTCAACTTCTTCAGAAAACACAAATTTGAAATTTTGTTCCTTGACATCGTGTGAAATATAACTCATCTTTTCAAATTATAAAATACATTCTATCTGAAAATCTAGAAAATTACTTAGTGATTAACAGCATGCGACCCAGTTAAATGGTCAAATGGGCTAAGCTCGCAGCGGTTTCCAAAGTGTGATCCATGGAGAACTTGGTACTCCCAAAGTGTGCTCCATGGAGAACTTGGTA
The DNA here is from genome assembly GCA_902151425.1 of Timema shepardi. Taxonomy (NCBI): domain Eukaryota; kingdom Metazoa; phylum Arthropoda; class Insecta; order Phasmatodea; family Timematidae; genus Timema; species Timema shepardi. The sequence continues at coordinate 8,684 of CABFVX010003634.1, read as the reverse complement.
CTCCTCAAATAATCTCGAAGTGCTCCGCGAAAATATTAGGAAGAAAAATAAATGTAACGAGATCTCAAAACTGTGAATTTGTGCGACCATGAAATGTGTATATTTAAGTATTGGGTAGAAATTATTCAGCTCCTGCAGCGTTCTGTAAAACAGTGTAGACAGCAAGTACTATGAATCTGAAGTGCATGTCATGCGTCACCTCAGTCATCTTTTCCCACCCACATCTTCTTGGAATCATGCAAAACATCTAAAACGTTGGAGAAGTACACAGACTGTGAGAACTTCACCGCGCTCTCAGATACGATTGTTAGCTTTGACACCTTTCCAGATTTTTCTGGGCAGTTTCTATTGCATATTACAACCTCAAGTTTCCTCGCACCTTCAGTCAGTTGCAGTTCAGTCAGTATTCATTCCAGAGTCGAAACAAGTCAAGTCGCAGTGCAGTGTTATTTATAGTTTCAACTGTTATTTTCTGGAAGAACTCCACGAAAGAAATTTTGTTTAAAAAACTTTTGGGCTGTGTTTGAAAATCCACTCTGTCTGACATCACAGCAATATGAGTGCTTGATTGATTTGACATTAGATTCTGTGATAAAAGAGACTTTTGCATTAAGATTTCAATATCAGAATTTTGGTGTCATCTAAGAGACAAATTTGAAGTTTGTCCGATAAAGTGAAAATCATCCTTCTGGCCTTTGCAACATATTACTTATGTGAATCAGGATTCTCTGCCTATGTGGCTACTAAAACAAAATACAGATCCCGCCTCAAGGCAAAGCCAGATATCCGGTTGGAGCTGTTCCATATTCAACCAGATATAGCCATATTAAGGAAATCAAAACAATCCCTATCTTTAGAACCCGCCTCGTTGGCGTAGTTGGCTAACCCGCTAGTCGTGTTTAACTCTACTGCTGAGGACGGGGAGATCGAGGTTCGAATCTCGGTCGGGTGAACTGAGGGTGGTTTTTCCTAAATAGTTTTCCACTCTCCCTCCACGCAAATGCGGGTTCACTTCCTCTGATTCAACCTTCCCAAGTCCTAATCCATTAGCGTAATTAGTACTTAAAGCGTATAACCCGAACGGGTAGCAAGACGCGGCGCTAAATAATAATAATAATATCTTTAGAATCTTAGTTCGCGGTCTATACTTTATAGTTCTTTTTTGATGTCAATTTACTATTTTTTTCGTTGCTGTGAAAATGGATTTAAATACCATAACTATGTGGATAACATAATATTGTCGATTAATAATACCTACTTTGAATTTGTTACCAAATGTGTTGCCTTACTTTAAGATTTTGTTGTGGCTTTTCGTTTATGTAGTTAAGTAAGTTCCTTATTTACCTGAAATTAGTAGAGAAAATAACATTTTGAATTAAGTAAAACTTTATGTTTAGCATGGTCAAATTCTTAAACATGGTTTTCCATCTTGAATACTGCTGTCGTTCAGTTAAGTACCTACGTAGGTACTTGGTGAAAGTATCGTAGCCCTTATGCCAATTGGTGTTTTGAGAAAACTATATTTAAAGTAGTCATTTTCAATAATTTTCAATGGGGGAAAAAAATAGATAAAAATTTAAGATATTTAGAACTCTAAAAATAATTCGTGCTTTTGTTATAGGATAAAATATCGACAAACAGTTTTAAAAGTGCAGTTAGGTAAAAACAGTTTTAAAAAAAATGCAAATACATGCCTTTGGCACTAGGGGAACGATAGTGCTCCGTGACGAATTTCTTTCCTGAAAAGTGCTCGACGATTCAAAAAATTTAGGAGCCACTGGGCTTCATTCTTGCGATAGACTTGACTATCAAAGAAGGGGATATCGAGATTAGAATCTTGGTTCGGTGTACTTAATGTGTGTTTTACTAAATTGTTTTTCACTCTTCCTCTACACAAGTGCAGATACACTTCCTCAAATTCCATTTTCCTAAACAATAACATATTGGCGTAATTAGTACAATATACGACCCAAACGAGTAGTCAAACGTTGTGCTAAAAAAGGACCGCAATGTGAAATTGTTGTTGGTAATAAAATAGTAATTAGTAAAATCAATTCTACATTATTGCCTATTGTGTGCTTATTTTTCGTATGTGCTTATTCTGGTGCCTAGATCCCATATTTTTAATGCCTATTTTAAAGATTTTTGGTGCCTAAGACCCCGCTCCCTAGTTATCACTTATCATTGTGGTTGATCACAAGAAGACTTACGGGAGAGCCTGATTTGATTCCTGGTAATGTCAATGAAGGTATTTATAATTGGAAAATGGGCTCGTCCTGCTATCTAGTGAGTAGAGCCTACTTACTCTTTAAGCACTGGGCTAAGCTTTTTTTTTTTTTCATTTTCTTAAACACAGCGTTAAACTACCATTTCGGGCTACACGCTTATATACTAATTACGCTGATGGTTTTAGAGATTAAGAAGGCTACATTTAGATATATAATACCTGTATTTGCATGGAGGGAGAGTGGAAAATTATTTTGGGAAAAGCTCAGTACACCCGACCGAGACTCAAACCTTGATCTCCCTGTCTTCGGCAGTCTAGTCTACTGTGAGGGTAGTGCCTTTAGACCCACTTCGGTAGTCTAAAGTTTAGACATTTGACGGGAGATGGTCTCCAGGCCTCTTAAAAAAATCTTTTTGTTTTTTGCTAACTTCCTCACAGACCAACAAGGTCTTATCGTATTTGAATTCAAATATTACAAAACGAGGAAGGCCCGCGCTTTGCCCCTGGTACCGGGTCTGGTTTGATCACCTGGTGGGCTTGGTCTTAGACCATGCGGCCACCGAAGCGAGCTGTGCATTTATTAACTTCCTTTTCTTTCCATCCACCAAAAAAACATCTTCTACACAATTTACTAGAGCAGTTTTTCCGTCCAATAGTCCTAGCACGCATGCGCTCGGGACAATCCAGACGGCGAGACCCTGCACCCTGCGGCTATCATAATTGACAGTCCGGCCAGTTGGACCGAAACCGTTCAATGGGTCTTCCCAAGGGGGAAATAGATCAAATAAATATTTTCGCACATTGTCTGACTAGCCTGCCGGAGTAACCGTATTTAATTAAAACTATAACCACCTCGGTAGCGTAGTTAGTCAACGCGCAAGTTTCGTGTTGAGCTAGACTGTCGACTGCAAAACGAGTTATTATTATAATACGTAGGCGAGCAGTTCCAAGAAAATTGTCTGAGCTAGCGGTTGTAGCTTATATCATTTATTTTATGGAGCTCTATAGTCAGAATATATTAGCTAACTTAAAACAAAATAATAATAATTTATTATTATTTAGCACCGTGTCTTACTAACCGTTCGGGTTACACGCTTTAAGTACTAATTACGCTTATGGATTAGGAAATTGGGAAGGTTGAATTAGAGTAAGTGAACCCGCATCTGCGTGGAGGGGGAGTGGAAAACCATTTAGGANCCCCCCCCCCCCACAGTTCATTTGACCGAGAATCTAACCTCGATCTTCCCGTCCTCAGCGGTTGAGCTCAACACGACTAGCGCGTTAGCCAACTACGCCACCGAGGCGGGTAACAAAATAATTAATTCGAGCGTTAGTAATAATTAATTCGAGCGTTAGTAATGAATAAAATATAATGATTGACTCCTGTCTATTTAATCCACCATCTTTAGCGGATACCATAATATAAAGGGAAATATGTGTGTCTGAACGCAACACGTATAGTCCGCGTGCTTACCGATGCAGGTAAATAAGTAAAAAACATTAATTTTACATTAATTTACCCACGTTACCTGCTTCGGGGGCCGCGTGGTCTAACGCTCTACTCTCGCAGTAGACTAGACTGCCAATGATGGGGAGATAAAGGTTTTAATCTCGGTCGGGTGTACTGAGGCTGGTTTTTCCAAAATGGTTTTCCACTCTCCCACTAATCAAATGAGGTACACTTTATATTAATATAACCCTCCTAATCCCTAAAGCCACTAACGTAATTAGTACATAAGCGCATAACCCGAACGGGTAGTAAGACGAGGTGCTAAAAAATACCCACGTTGGTAGGTAATAGGGTTAAAGCGTCAGTATAGTCTGATATAGTTTTCCAGGAAAGGCTAGATTTCGAATCCCAGTCGAGTGGACTGAGGTAATAATTTCTTGAAACGTTTTATAGAAATCCCGTCAGGTATACAAGACATTGCTATCAAGGTGTTATTTTATTATTATTATTATTATTATTATTATTATTATTATTGATCGCCACGTCCTAATACCTGTTAAAGCTATACGCTTCTGTATTAATTACGTTAGTGGTTTTAGGTGCAGGAACCCCATGGCTTCTTTAGTGCTTACTGACAGCTCACAGCTGACAGCTGACAGCTAAAAGCTTTGAAAAGTTACCAGACCAAATTATGTATCGCTACGCCGAACCATATGATCTACAAAAACATGTGTTTAGCAGCTGTCACTTCTGATGGTCGAAATTTAGGTATATACCTAAATTTTGACTGTCAGAAGTCAGCTGTGAGCTGTCAGTCAGCACCAAAGAAGCCATGGGGCTACTTTTTGTAAGAGTAAGATTATATTATAGGAAGTGTAAACGTATTTACGTGGAAGGAGAGTGGAAAACTATTTTGGGTAAAAATACTCAGTACACCCGACCGAGATTCAAACCCCGATCTCCCCGTCATCGGCAGTCTATTTTTACTGTGATAGTAGTGCGGCTACCGAAGTGACTTCTAAATGTTATTGATCTGTGTACTTTTCTTGTCCCCTCTCCACACCAATGCGAGGGTACTTCCTCTAAACTAGCCTCTCAATCCTTATTCTTTATATTAATCCGATTATAAACTTTGTGTTGATATTTACTATTACAGAAGTAAACCGTCCCACTGGTCCTAAAGCGTGATAGTTATTCACCTATCGGCTTGAAGAGATTCGTAATGGCTTAACAAGGGAAACATCTCAATTCTCTACATCCATGACTTTAGTACGCAACGTTACCACGGTAACTCTACTTACTGTGTGAACAAAAGGTTAAATTGATGGACCTGTATTTTGGACGAATCAACTTCTATTGGCAAATTATGTAAAGCTTTTATAACTGTCTGTTGTGTTACATGTGTAGGCTTATGTCTATACACTCTCTCGATTTGTATGGCTAAGAAGTTTCTCCAGTATTTTCTGATCAAATGATAGTTGTACAACACACTATGAGAGGAATATTTAAAGTGGAATTTACGCTGAAGGCTTCAAATGTTCATAATTCAAACGGACATAGAGTATCATTACTTAAGGTGGGAAGTGTTACTACTATAATCATCAGATGTACTCGCAGTGGTCGAACGCTAAGGCGTAAATCTTAAAAGAGTTCAAACGGTCAGGCATATATTCCCTTTCATTTGCGGTAGAAAGGAAGGATTTATAACATACAAACATATTTGTTTGCTTTAAACATTGAGAAAATGTAACTTGATATTTTTATACGTGCATCACATCTTACTGCTCGTCCGGCCTATCCGCATATTTACACTGATGGGTTAGGGATAAAGAAGGTATAACCTTAAAAGGAAATATAGCACAATTTACGCGATGGAAACCATTTGGGTAAAAAAACACTTTAATTTACTCGGCAGGATTTAAACTCTGCCCTCCCCACCACGGGCAAACTAGGCTATACGAGACTGACTCCAAATATAAGCCATTGTTTTGAATTCAAATGTGTCAAGAGTATTAAAGCGCCAAGGCAATAATCATGGGCTCGAATCCCTTTTATATGTGATTAAAAGGAAATGTAATGTATGATAGTGGGATAGCTTTATAATAATGTGCATGAACGTCGCAATCTCAATAAAATAAAAATTAAAGCCATGTAAGTGCTAATCCAGATAAAATCCAATGTAGACGGAAATTGGTTTTAAAAATATATTTAATATGTTGAAATTTGAAAAATGTTAATTTTTTGATGTAGAAAACAGAAAATTCCTTTTACAATAAGTGACTACCTTTATAATGACAGTGAATAAACAATTTTTCGCTGACTAACCCAAAACTGTGGCTCAGGTTCTCCCATGTTCTTGAGTGGTTCAATTATTTTCTTGTCGTCATAGCAGAGGAAAGGTTCATCTGTCACCCGAGTTTCAACACCTTATCCAGCAACTCCTGTTTCGCTGTGAGCTCCTTACAGAGGGAGTTGACTATTGCATTTTTCTGGAAGAAAGGTTTGAACGGCATGCCTTCGAGAGCGAACACGTGCACCCCACCTTCGACGTCACCGACGAGCAGGTTGAGCCCCGAGGCGGTGAACTGCACCACCGTGTTGTGGACGTTCGTCGGGGAGCATACGGTGGACGACGGTGAGATGGTCTTGCGCTGGATGTCCCACAGGCAGACGCAGCTGCCAGAGATGCTGGCGAGGACGGTGGAGTGGGAAGGACTCCACGCGGACCCTTGCACCGGCTCCATCGATGATCCTAGAGTCACGATCGGTTCCGTGATGCCCTCTCCCCAGATCCTCACGTACCAGTCCGCACCGCAAGTCAGGAACAACTTTCTGCAACAGGGTTTGATTCTCTCCGGTAAATAGAAGCGGTTGGGGCTTGATGCTTGTGAATCAAATAAAGGGCTGCAGCCAACCACTTCAATAAAATATAAATTGAGAAGGTATTTAACCTAGAGTCCAGTTTTCATAGAAATAACCTTGTTTTACAGCTAGAAAACTTACTAAATCTACTTTCATACAATGCATACGTCAAGTCACGTGATCCGCAGCTGTTAATTATATAGTAAAATGTTATCATCATTTACAGCAAAAAAAGTTTTAATTTTTTAAAATCTATTCTTAGTAGAATACTCTTATACGCTCATTAAACATAAGGCTAATTAAGCACACGAACTACAAATTAAATAAACACATGAACTAAGAACTAAATTAGCACATGATATACAAACTAAATCAGCACATGATCTACAAACTAAATGATCACATGAATTACAAACTAAATTTGTACATGAACTACAAATTAAATTAGCACAGAGCTACAAACTAAATTACACACGTATTACAAACAACATTATCCTACCCTAGGAGAGTAAAGCCAAGAATAATTCTAGTATCGCCGGCATCGGTGGACACGGGAGCAAAGGTTTCAATCTCGTCTTGTCTAATTTGCAAGTTGACGGGAAAGTTGGGGTTCAAATCCTGGCTGGGTGTACTGGGGTCTTTTTTCCTCAAATATTTCAACTCTCCCTTCAAGCAAATACAAGTACCGGAGTAAAGATGAGAACTTGACGGAAAACATGAGCCCATCGTGGACCAGGAATTGGCCGAGGTTCTTGTGGGGGTAGAAAGAGTTGTTACCTGTGGAAAGGCGAGAACTGGATGGCATACACGGGACCGGCATGAGCCAGGAACAGGTCTAGATGCTGATGGAGGTAGTTGAAGGAACACTTGTGAACGCAACCCTCATCCGTCGCCACATAGTAGGTGAGAGGGTCCTCGGGATGTCGGGCAAGCACCAGGGCTGCGGGGTACCTCGACACGGGGATGTCCTGGGGGTGACACCTTCTCGGCTGCTCGATCCCTTTCACCTTCCCCTCCACCCGCCTCACCCGCATCATCGGGAAACACACCAGGTCGTTGATCTTTCTGTAGCGACACACTCGTCCATCCTGGCAGCACGTTATGATCTGCATGGAAGGTGGATCAAGCAGATCAATGTTTATTGATAGTAAGACTCGTAAATAAAAGTTTATTTACACATTTAATGTATTTAAAGGCATTTATTTATTTATTCGATTACCCTGTTTTTCTTTTTATCTGACTAAGCAGAGGCTGACAAGGATAAGAATAGTCTTTAAGAAATTCAAGGGAAGAAACAGGAGACATAACACGGTATGAAATCACAAGCCCCAGTAAATAAAATCTCAACCTTCTAGCAGGAGATTCTTTTTGTGATTCGGCTTGAATCATCACCAAAATCACGATACTACCACACGGTTTTTTTACTAGTTCCTTTCTTTTCCTAGATTTATCTTACACTTTTTCCAACTTCCGATCAGTGGGGTGGATCCGGTATCTTCTCTTCTTCAATCTGATTGAAACGGAGGCCCCCTCTACCAAGTTTGTGTCTTTCTTACGTCCCTCAATTGGGGAATAGATTCTACCAAACTCACCCATATAATATTCGTGTAGATGGCCTGCCATTTTTTGTTTATCTCCGCGTCTTACTTACTACCCGTTCGTATTATACGCTCAAGTACTAATTACGCTAATGGGTTAGGAATTGGGAATGTTGAATAAAGAGGGAGTGAATCCGCATTTGCGTGGAGGAAGAGTGTAAAGCTATTTAGGAAAAACCAACCCCAGTTCACCCGGGCAAGATTCAAACCTCGATCTTCCTGTCCTTGGCAACCAAGTTCAACACGAAATTAGCGCGTGAGCTAACTATGCCACCGAGGTGGGTAGTGTGTAACCAATAGTGTACCCTAATATACTTTTTTTTACTCACAATTCAATAGATGATATTACAATATTAATTAATCCCTGGTCAATTATGGGTAGGCTATTTCATATTATTTGTTGTATGTTATAAAAGTGTCACTATAATAGATCGTAGTACACCCCATTACCGGCAGAATAGGTGTGTAGCGTGTTTTACTATTTACAAATTATATATATATTTACACTTAAGGGTACAACTATCATACATCAATATACATGTACAAT